>LPNX011126015.1:21418-32872 GCA_001517045.1 Pseudotsuga menziesii | reverse complement strand
AAAACAAAATCAAATTTGGGTTGTTATAAAGTTATGAAAGTTTAAAATCAGGAAATAAGATAACTTGAAAATGTAAATCCGTTGTTTTATGATGTTATAAAAAATATATATGTTAACATTCAACTATTACAAACATTTAAAATCAAGATTTATCAAGTATGCACGAGAGAAGGAAATTAAAAAGTTCTATCAAGAAAATGAAATTCTACGGATTAATAATTTATTACACAGAACAACATGTAAGACTTATAAGCTAAACTGTTTGTGTCTTTTGTTGTATAAAAATTGACTAAATTAAGCTCATAATTGAAATTAAGTTAATAAATGTATCTAATAGTTAATCTAATATAACAACCACTTAATTTATGGTTGTTAATGTCATAGTTGAAGTTAAACTCATAGTTGTATCATCATTATACTTAATCTAATAGTTAATTTAAAAGTTAATATTAATATAATATTAATATTGCACTTAAGAAGGTTTGAAACTAGGGAGGTTTAATCCCTCTAAGCGCTTGATAGAGCCTAGGATTTGGATCTAGGCTGGTTTTAACACCAACCATAGCATAATAACTATACACAATTTTAAACGACATCTATAACATAATAGAACACTAACGTCTCTTTTAAATAGAGGGTCTGACAATTTCTCCTAAAATTGGAAGTTTAGCAATAATGTTATTTGAATGAACCAACCAACCACTTAGTTTTCTAAAGATGGATGGCTATTAAAAAAGGCTAAACATTAAATTAATTATTTATGGTATACCATAAATATGAAACTGATATTAAAAAAAAAACTAAAAATCATGACAAAACTATAAAAAAAAACTGATATAACTCGACCTTATTTAAATTTCAATTAAAATGCATTTAAGCATAACAAGATACTGAAGCCATGAAATGAATCCCCACTATACATTTGTTACAATCATCTAAAAACTAAAATCTTACATAATATCTAAAAGCCTAGCTACATAAATATATCCACTGTTCACCTTTAACTAACTACATGAAATGAACAATACCATTCCATTCCTTGACAACATTTCAATTCAAGATTAACTACATAAAATGAAAAATGCTATTCCATTCCATGGAAGCATTTCAATTAAAAGGTAGTTAGGATAGTCAATATAACACCAACTATAACATAACAACAAGAATGTTTCACTTAAAAAGTCTTAAGCATTAAACTAATTACCCGATTATTAAAAAAGGCTAAACATTAAACTAATTAAACTAAGGACTAAACATTAAACATTAATAAACTAAAGACTATTAAAAAAGAGATAAACATTAAACTCAAAGAAATCCAAAATTTGAAATAATATCTAAAGCAGTAACTTTGCAAATAAAGCTATATAAATATATCCACATTTAACTCCATGAAATTAACATTACCATTCAATTCTGTGGCACATTTCAATTAAAATATAGTTTGTATAGTCAATATAACACAACAACAACCAGAATGTTTCACTAATATGCACACGAATGGGTGTCTTGGCCTTCACACCCTTGAGCATCATTTTCAATACATTTGACTTTTGTGCAACAGTTTTCTCCACCTCGAACAGTTTACCGTTTCAGCTCTGTAATGTAACCAGGTTGTCACTGTGCTCCTCTACTGCCTTGGCCATGATCATCTCTGGAGAAGCGTTCGTGATTCAATAGGTTTAGGTTAGGTTTGGAGTTTCGTCGAAAAATCTAGGTTCATGACATCTTGTTATGATTTTACTCAATTCCTCAACGCTTATATAGAGAAAATATGTGTTACTTTTGTCATTTTTAATGGCAAATTACACGGTTTGGGATGAGATTGCAAAGTTTTTTTCAAAATATTAAATTGACTTAAATTGACCATAACTAGCGTAAATCCAAATCCTATGCTTTATCAAGCGTCGAGAGGGATCAAATCTCTTCTTAGGTATCCATTGATTTGATTCAAACAAAAAAACATCTTTTTATTTAAGGTCCACATATAATATTTTTATTATTAATATTTAATATTATTTATGGCCGACATATAATATTTTTATTATTAATATTTAATATTATTTATGGCCGACATATAATATTTTTTATTATTTTTTATTTTGTTAGGAACGAGCATTACAACATTTCCCCATACATGGTTTTAAAACTATATGCAAGGTCCTCCTACAACCATGGGTTGTTGAGGAGGCCTTGCACATGGTCTTAAAACCATTTGCAAGGCCTCCTAAACAACCCATGGTAACCATGTGCAAGGCCCTCCTAAACCATGTACAATAAAACCATGGGTTGTTTAAAAGGCCTTGCACATGGTTTTAAAACCATAATTATGGTTTTAAAACCATGTGCAAGGCCAACATCTTTTTGCGGATAATTCAATTTTTTATTTTTTATTATTTTGTTAGGTAGGAACATTACAACATCTCACCCACATTTTTTTACGGATAATTAAATTTTTACCTTTTTATTGTTTTGTTAGGTAGGAAGATTACAACATCACCCCCATATTAGGTTGTTTTTCTGACATTTATTTTGGCCTATAATTAATATATATATATATATATATATATATATAACATTACATAACGTTACAAGATCTCCCTCATAATGGGCTATAGAGCGCCTCTCGGCGCAAAAACAAAATTTTCATTTTAGCTTTAAGAACCATAAACAATATTAACATAACCACTTAACTTGTGGTTGGTGAACAACCAACGTAGATCCAAATCCAGGCTCTATCAAGCACCGAGAGGGATCAAATCTCTGCAGGTGCAAACCTCTCCTCGAATAGCTCATTGCCTCCAATACCTGAGAAGAAGTTTGCATGTAGGGAGATTTGATCCCTCTCAACACTTGATAAAACATAGGATTTGGATCTTTATTTCAACACACAAACCCAAGATTGACCATTCCACACAAGGCACCCATTACAATTCCACTAATATATTTCTAATAGTTATTCATACTTTATTAAGCAACTTCTATCTATTTCTAATCAATAATATGACATTATTAATTAACTTTTATAGCTATTGAAATTCATTAACCTCACTTTATATATACAATTTTATCATAATATCAATTTAGCTTTATTAGGATAAAATAAATTATATTTTACCATTTTTTAACTGAGATATTTTAACAAGTTAAAAACTAATAAAAAATTAGAACAAAATTTTTAAAACCAAAATTTAAATTTTTTACCATCATGTTTGAACGAAAGTAAAAAGTTAGCTTATTTTTACTTTTAAATATAAGGTATTTTATTACACAATGAACTCAGTCCAAAATAGTCCAAATCCAACTTTTCCATTTTAATCAGACAGATTTGATTCCAAGCTTTATAAATAACATTTTAGAACTAGTTCTGAAAAATTAAATTACTCTTTCCTTAATAACATTTTTGTCGAACAGATTTGATTCCAAGCTTTATAAATAACATTTGAGAACTAGTTTTGAAAAATTAAATTACTCTTTCCTTAATAACATTTTTGTTGGTTTCTATAACAACCTTAAAGTTCTGCTTTTGAGCTCTTGGTCATGCATTTTTTATCGTCGAGATTTCTTGGTTTTCTTAGAGTATTCAATACTTCCATTTTCTATAAATTTGTTGAATAATGCACCAGTGGAGGGCATGATTCTGTTCTCTTAGCAATTTCACCTATCTCAATCGACATGAGGTTCTTGAATGACATGAGGTTCCAATTCAAGATGAGAATCATAGTGAGAAATGAAGGAATTGTAAGAACTAATTGGGAATTCTATGGTCACAGCACCATTGAAATTAAATCTTTTGGTAGTCCCACCATTGAAATTAAATCTTTTGGTAGTCACTGGAACAATTTGTCATGGTGCCTGGAAATCCCTTTGTCATGCACCAGTGGAGGGTATGATTTAGTGGAGGTAACTGTAAATCAATACAACAATTTTTCCATAGTCATATCAAGGTTAATAGAAATATTGATCAACCTGGCACTAACTTTCTGGCTGCCAGTAGATGGTTTCTCCAGCTTTGTGGTAGCCAGGAGTACAATAAGAAATTATCTTATGGTCAGCGAGGCAAGAGTGTTGGATGGAGATGCATGTTTAAAGAAAGCTATTGTTAACGTTGATTACGTTCGGGGGGTGTCTAAGCTATTGTACCGTGTATATATATCGAGGATACTAAGCATAAACACACTGGAATTAATTTTGTTTTCTTCGTAGAGTTGGGAGCTCTTATGGGGTGATTTTTATATTAAACGTTTGCAGGATTGAATCGTCTTGGGTGAGAAGAAAGCTATGGAGAGTGTAGTGATCGGAGCCGCAAGCGAAGCGAATTCTACAACACAAAAGTGTGTTAAATTGATGAAGACGACATCCGATGGAGCATGGCAGGGTGACAATCCATTGAATTATGCATTTCCGTTACTATTATTTCGACATACATGTATTGTGCTTTTCGTCACCAAATCGTTGGCTTTAATCATTGTAGGTAACATCTAGTCTATATAAATTTTTGCAATTGAAGTATACAATAGTAGGTGTTTCAAAATACAAGTAGTTTTGTTTTTATTTTAATGGGCCAGAAAAATTATTTACTTTCATTGGTAAATAGAAGTAAATATTTATAGCCCACATTTACATGAGTAACCTTACATACCATTACACCATCTATGTTACATAACTTTACAACATCTCCTTCATAATTGGAAATCATAAGTAAATAAAAGTAAATATTTATAGCCAACATTTACATGAGGAAAGTTAATAACGTTACAACATCTCCCTCAAAATCGGAAATCATAAGTAAATAGAAGTAAATATTTATAGCTGACATTTGCATGAGCAATGTTACATAATGTTACAACATCTCCCTCATAAAATTTATAGCCGACATTTACATGAGGAACGTTACGTAACGTTACAAGATCTCCCCCATACTGGGCTATAGAGCGCCTCTCGGCATAACCAGCATAGATCCAAATCCTAGGCTCTATCAAGTGCCAAGATAGATCAAATCTCGCGAGGCTATCAGCTTTGGTGTGTCCTATATATAGCCATTTAGTTGATTCAAAGAAAAAGACACGTCTTTTTATTTAAGGTCGACATATCGACATTTATTTTGGCGCATAATTAATTTTTTTATTTTTTATTATTTTGTTAGTAATGTTACATAAAATTACCATATATTCCCCATACTGGATTGTAGCAAAAAATTGGAAAAACAACTTGTAACAGTAATTGTGAGAGTAATTTTGCCTCTGAAATTCCAAGACTCTTGCTTCCTCTCGGCATGGTCCATGCGTTCTTTGATTTGTATGAAACGTAAAAGAAATGAGGACCTCGTGTGGTCCGTATCTTCCAAGATGTCCACTGATTTTGGTTACGATCTCCTCTAGGTAGTTCAGATTGTAGTGCATGCATGCACATACCAACAAAACCACCAAAATATGTGTTTTCCGTCTTTTCTTCCATTAATAGGTTGATTGAACATATCAACATGTTGGGGGTCTTTCTTAATTGCGAAAGATGTGACTTACCTCTGTTTGAGCACTGCCTGCACATCCATGTCGAAGGCCTGGGAAATATTTATCTTTCACGTTGTGAAAGGTTGGCTAGAGTTGTTCGAAACTTGGACAAGTCCTGGCAGTGGTGAGAATAGTGTCCATACAATCCGTAAAGGGCACAAGCATGGTTTGTTCTCAATGCCTTGTTTCTCACTATTGGCCCACTTGGGAGTTCAACCACAGGGAGGTTTTTCGTTGTATCCATTGTTAACCCGAAAAACCCCTCACTCAGCTCTACATGGCCTACACCACACAAGGACACCCATGATCGACCCTCATAACACCCCATTAGACCCCCACACATTCAAAAAGGCTTAAGAATGAAGAAAAGGGCTTTAAAACCCCAAAAAGGAGCCTAAACAACTCTCCTAGGGGCTAAAGCCTCCAAAAAGGGGCTAAAAACCCTCAAAGGAGCCTAAAACCCTAAAAGGAGCTAAAGTTAGGGTGGAAGGGGCTAAAAGCCCAAAAAGGGGCTAAAGCCCTGACCAAGGGCTTAAAACCCTAAAAGTCCCCAAAAAAGCTATAAAAGGAGGGTGGGGGGTCACTCTCAAAAGACACCTCTCTTGCATATTGTTATGATGCCCGTGGATGCCTTGAGACCTCTTTTCCTCTCAAGTCACCCACATCCCCCTCTCTTCCACTCATCTTCCCCATTGAGCCATAGCTCTTCCATTATTGAGTGAGATAGGGAGGTGCTTCCAGCCAGGGCATGGTGGCCCATTTCACCAAAGGAGAGGTATAACATCATTTTGTTTTATGTATTTGCTTTGATAGTTTAGTTGTTTCCTGACCACCATTTATTTGTAGGTTTGATTTCTAACATGTTCGCAGGTTTATTGTAGCTTAATAGTTGTTTGCAGGTAGCCAAGGCGAAGCCCTAACCTTGTTTGCAGAGGGGCTCATGGCCATTCTTTCCTGTTCTTTGCTTTCTGTCTGTTCCGTGTTTCTTTCTGCATTTTCCACACACAGGAACCTACCCTTCTATCCTATAGACGGAAGGGAGCCATTCCTGCCCCTGTAGCAAGGATAAATCCCTGCTACAGAACTAGCGACCATACCAGGTCGATCCCACAGGATTCCTAGTTCAATTTTTTAAATTTCAAGTTTTTTCAGTTTATGCCCTAGTTTTTAAAATTTCTATCAAATCTAGCTTAGATCTAGTTTATTTCCAGTTTTTTTTATTGCCGAAGCCTCTGCAAGGAAAATCCGAGTCAGTTTGGCCACAGTACAGGTGACTGTCAGCTGGATCTGACTCAGGATTAGAAAAACCCCAAATTCGGGGCAGGTCGCACTTATCGGGCCTGAATACGGGATGAGGTCGCTCTTTTAGGCCTCGTAGGCACGACCAGGTCGCCCTTCTCCCCCCGAAAGGTGTGACTTCACTCAGATAGGAAGACCGCTTTTGTCTGTGAAATCTGTGTGACCCCCTCACCCATTTCTGGAAAAATTTCGCGACCCCCTCGCCGAAATTGACCTGAAACGTGCGGTCTGTCAATCAGTACTTAATTTTCAGTTTAATAGGGACTGTTAGTGCGGCTCATCCGCCTCTGTCCAGCATAGTAGTTCAATTTATGTTTATGTTTTAATTTATTGCAATTTCATCAACAAACAAAGTGTAAATTCAAAACAAGTTTTAATGGCTTAATGAATGTAGCTTAACTAAAATTAACATAAAATCAAGTCTTGCTTACCCTTCCTCCTCTACCCAGTCATCACCCTTCGGGGTATTCTGGGATACGAAGAAGGGCACAGCTCGTATAGTCCTCGGCCCTTCACTGAATATTGTTCTAAACCATTCAAAACGGATGACCTATAAGGTAGAGGGGGTAGAGAAAGAGAGCTTCTCACGATGCTAAGCGTCCTCCCTGTTGACCAACCTTACATCCGGGAGGTGACCTGTGGATCTATGGATGGGCTTATTCCCATTGTGTTGAGAGCCCAACACCTTCTCTTGGTCTAAGAGGAATATAGGTGTAAGGTAGTCACCTAGTTAGGCTGTCACATTCAGGGTTAAAAATGTATCTGTTTACAACTTTATGATTATTTACTGCTTGTATTCATAATGATATGAACTCTACCACAATATGATGAATTCATAAACCATTTGTAGCCACCTAATACTGGAAAGATAGAAAATCATATACACCATACCACGTAATCAACCCAACTCAGTTCATGACGCTGAGAGAGCCCTTAAAATTTATCAATTTACACTAAGTTCAAAAAAATCTGCAGTCTTTGAGGACATAAGTCTCTGACTGCCTTAACCGTGGGAAGTACTTGGGCTCAGCCCAGAAACTCATTGTGAGGAGTACTACGAGAACCTCAAAGTAGTTGGCCGTTGAGAAGAATTGCCAAGCGAAACGGGCAGTGACCCCCACCGATTGAGTAAAAATGCTGGTGAAGAAAAAGGCAAGCATTGTCTTCTGGCAGTCTTGGTGGCCGAGTGACCACCTACAACCAATAGGAAGCCATTGAAACTGGGGTCCAAACATCATTCCCACTAGTTTGATACAATCTAACACAATTGATCCCCCATGCTCTTCCTCACGCCTAAGAGGTGAACCACCACAATTCGGGTCATTGAACCGACACCGTCGAGACCATTCCCAATGACCTCTCACACCATCAAAAGGCCACACATCCTTTGATTTAGATTCAGACCCATACCAGTCTGAACCAGACCTCCATACTGCACCATCAAGCCCCATGGCTGGTGCAAATCCGGATCCATTTTTCGGCATAGCCATAGCAAGTGGACCCATGTCCACACCACAACCTGTCACCAACAATCCTGCAGGTGGCCCAAGCACAGTCATGCAAACTGTCATCAATCAGCTGCCACCACACATAGTGACCAGCCAAGCTGGCCCACTTGCAACACACAGGGGCAGTGGCCCTTCCACACACACCGCCCCTCCTGCCACACAAGGGGCAGAGGATCATCCACTTACATTGCCCCTACTGTCATACATGGGGGTAATGTCCCCTCCACCCACATTGTCCCTTCCACCACAAGTGGGGGCATTGGCCCATCTACAATGGCACAACCAATACCCCTAGTTATGCAGGTACATTATGCACCTGCAAACCCCACCACCATCCCTTCCCCATCTCACATCAACCTGGGGTTAAATCTGTCTTTCATGGCTCGTCTTAACTTGTCTAATTTGGCTCGATTGACAAACAACCCCATTCGCCATCAAGCTTTTTGGCCTCCAATGCCAACTAAGCTGCCATCAGACATCCCCAAGTTTGAAGGCAAGGCAGGGGAATGTCCCCAAAACCATATTATGACATTCCATCTATGGTGCTCGTCCAACAGCATCGTAGACGACTCCATCAGGCTGAGGCTATTCCAACGCACCCTTACAGGTGTCGTGGCCAAATGGTACATTGAGCTATCATAGGCCAAATATCCAGATTTTAACTCCTTAGCTTTCATGTTCCTACAGTGTTTCCAACTCCCCATCAGATATGACGAAGGGGTGGAGATCCTGTTATCCTGTCGCCAAAGCACTGCGACACATATAACCGACCACATCCATGAGTGGCGGTGACGTCGCAGCTTATGTAAAATCCAACTTGACGACTTGATCTTCTTGGATTGGTTCCTCAAGACCTTGATCCCGCCCATAGCAAAGGACGTTGCATCCAAACATCCCTAATCCGAAGAGGAGGCCATACTGAAAGCCCAACAGTTTGACCTTATCTATGCCCAGTCTGGATATCTATACACCGTCATTCTAGACGCCCCCCATCCAAACACCTCTTACCGGGATGCACCAAGGGCATCTCATGCTGCAGACGGCATCATAGGCTCAGTCTCCCAATAGCCACAGCACCGTCCGACACCACCTGCAGTTCCACCACAACCAAGCAACACTGCTAGTGTTGCCTACCAAAACCAAACTCCAGACTACACCAGAATGATGTCCCAGTCCAGAGCAACAACTTCCTATGCACAACCTGCACCACCACAGCAAGCTCAGACCATGGCATGGCCAACACAGCAGTACGCGGGGCAAATGCCAACATTTGTGGCACCGCAGCCCACCCAAATTTATTATGCACCACCAGCGCAAGCGGTCCAAGCCCCCGCCCCTGCTCAACTCGCTCCATTGGGACAAGTATTTGCACAACAAAACCATCCCAACTAGCTTGCCCCCAACAATCAACAAGGGCAAGCTAGAAATAATCGGAACCAAGCCAATAACCAACCGCAGTGAGGCAGTTAACAACCAAACCCTCCCAACAATGTCGCGGCAAACCGACCCGCCCAAAACCCCCCATGACAAAATGCACCAAGACGCAATGCCCCGTTGCGCACAAACCAACCGTGCACACTCTACGACGTCTATGGGCACTACACATTTGAGTGTCCTCTCATGGGTCGCGCTAAGCGGGCCATTCAAAACGATGCCCAACAGGCCGCCTACGCTACGAACCAAGCCCAACCCAACCGGGCACCACAAGGACCTCCCCCCATGGTGCTTCAAAACCCACTACCAGTCCAAGGATTGGTGGCAACCGTACCCCCTCCCCAGGCCAATCCCAATGCTTCGGGGGCACCTCCCATGGTAGAAACAGATGTCCACCACTTGCTAGCCATGACAACTAAAGAGGTTAACCTACAAACAAGAAAAAATCAGTACAGTACCACCACCAAACCCGCTGACACATCAGCGACATCTACGTCCAAAACAGTCAACCTACCTCTTCAGTTACCCCCATTCCCCCGCCCCCCCCATATGCCGAGTGGCCAACAACGCCACAGCTAGAGCTGCTGTCAGCTATAGCATTGTGGATGATTTGGCCCAAACACCAACAGCCATGTCTGCTCTGGAAGTACTCAAAACGTGCCTAACGCAGTGGAAAGCATTACTAGCTGCCCTTGGGGCCGTAGACCCCTCTGACTGCAAGTTGATCACATTCGACACGGAGAATGGAGAACCACGCATGCCATCCACCATCGCCTTCCAAATCTCGGTGTCTATCCAAAATTTGGTTGTGCACCGGTGCATAGTAGATGAGGGGGCATATACGTGCGTTATGTCTACCCTAGTCTGGCAGAAACTTAGATCTCCAATTCTGCAACCATCCTCCACAACTCTGCGGGCTTATGATGGCCATCCCACTAAAGCCCAAGGAATCCTCTCCCATGTCCCCATCACGTTAGCTGGGAAGACAGTTATGATTTACATAGAGGTTGTCAACACTCAACTGGACTATAACCTTCTCCTCGAAAGAAGTTATATGTACGCCATGAGAGCGGTCGCATCAACTGTCTTCCGTCTCATGATGTTCCCCCACGAAGGGAAGATTGTGACGGTTGATCAACTCACTTATCATGATCCGCAAGGGTTAATGGCACCCGCCAATGTTATCCCTACCATTACCACCATTAAGCCACAAGGGACGACCACACACGCCAATGTTGTCCTTGCAATCAACACCATGGTTGACAACACACTAGCCTCCCCATTGTTGAATGTGGGCCCTAGGTTGTTTGTCGATACCACCATGATGGCTCATTTCCCCTTAGTGTCACTGCCACCGACACAAAATGAGACTACAGACTTGTGCATGGTCTCATCCAGCACCATTGCACCCAAACAACAAGCGCCGCAACCCCAACACCATCTGCACCCGCAGCCCCAACCCCAACCCCAACATCGTCTGCAGCCGCAACACCAACAATAGCCGCAACATCATCCGCAGCAGCAGCGTTTCGCGCAGCCGCAACCACAACCACATCCCCACATGCAACCAGCAGGGAGTTATCTAGGCTCATCGCCAGTCCATACGATTCCCTTACTCTTTCCCCCACCTGGGGTCATGAGCAAGTCGGTAATGGCCACCTTAAGCCCTCCTAATTTCACATTGGGAATTCCGGTATGGTACCTCG
>LPNX011126015.1:1295-21360 GCA_001517045.1 Pseudotsuga menziesii | reverse complement strand
ATCCACTAGCTCAACCACCAATGCCCCAGGTTGTTTTAACCTTGGTGCAACCCATTGTGGTCGAGTCTCACCCTCCACCCGGCCCGCAAAAGCCAACCGCTGCACCTGCACCACCCCACCCAAAAAGGGCTAGGGGCAAGAATGCAAAACCTACCACAGAGCCGCGACAAGTCTCACCTTGCGCCGTCTACGAGCAACAGGGCCACCTAACTCAGAATTTCCCTGAAATCCCAATGATGCGCATTTGGATGCCATGGGTACAAATGAAAACATCCTTGTGGTTGAACTCCCAACCGCGCCGATAACCAGAAATAAGGCATTGAGAACAAACCACGCTTGCGCCCTTTACGGTTTGTATGGACATTACTCTCACCATTGCCAAGACTTGCTCGAATTTTGAATGGCTCTAGTTGACCTCCATCAACATTCGCTTGAGTCTGAGATCACCTTGATCGAAGAAGTTCAACCCCCACCGCCTTCTTCAGACACCATGTCCATTTACATGATGTCCAGTTCAACTGACCCGCTTATCTCCACCTCCAACGACGGTCCATCAGACCTGTCTCTTCATTGCTTCAGCAACGATGAGGAGATACTTGAAGCTCTGATCGCCTCGGAATACCCATGGGACGACATGCACCATCGCTCGTTCTTCCTCCTCGAAGAACTTGTGTCGAAGTTTGACCAGTTTTCCATGGAGACCAAAGATTTCATCCATGGGAAAGTTGACTGGTTCAAGAACCCCATCCAGGAACCAGACACCTTCGAAGAAGAGAACATGGCCAACATTTCACCCACCATCAAAATCGACATCTCAACCAATTCTGAGATTGTTGAAGAAATCATGCTGGGGGCATCTTGCTCTTTGGAAGAGGTCACTGCCTACAAAGCTCTCTTCCAAGAATTATGTGACATATTCGCCTGGTCGTACACTGAAATGCCTGGCTTAGATCCATCCATCGTGGAACACCACATCGACACATGGCCCGATGTGGCACCCGTACGCCAAAAGCAACGGCCCATTCACCCTTCCAAAGTGGCCACGATTAGAGCCGATATAGAGAAGCTGCGCACTGACGACTTCATCTACCCAATTGCGTACACCACTTGGGTTTCTAATCCTATTCCTGTGAACAAAAAACAAGGTACCATTTGTGTTTGCACATACTTTTGCGACCTCAATAGGGCGTGTCCCAAAGACAACTTCCCAACACCCTTCATCGATTAGATCATCGATGAGTGCGCCAAACATGAGGCCTTTTCCTTCATGGACGGATTTTCCGGCTATAACCAAATCCAAATCCGGAAAGAAGACTGTTATGAGATGGCATTCGCAACCCCATGGGACACATTCGCGTATCGAGTCATGCCCTTTGGCCTGAAAAACGCTAGATCCACTTTCCAGCGTGCCATGACACACTGCTTCCGCGACCTCGTTCACATCATGTTGGCTTGTCTAGACAACCTCATTGTGCGGTCGCAAAAGCAAACACAGCACATAGACGACCTGCGACAAGTCTTCCTACGATGTCACAAGTACGAAATCCACTTGAACCCTTTCAAGTGTGTTTTCTATGTCCCAACCGGTCGTGTCCAAGGATTCATCGCGTCACACAAAGGAATTATCGTTGATCCCTAGAAAGTCCAAACGACTTTCCCTCTAACGTCACCCCTTTGAGTGACGGCATAACAACTTGTACTATAGTCTTTCTCCCTTTTTGTTTTACACATTTTTTAAAAGTGAATCTTATGTATCATTTCCTCTCATTCCTCCAGATGGAGCACACCTCAAACCGGTATATGGGATTTGCTGATGGAGCAAGCAGATGGTCTCCAAACCTTGCCTCGGCTGCATGGGTCATCTACTCCCCATCGCACGAGCTGATCCATATCGACAGCATATGCGTGGGCACTGCAACCAACAACCAGGCTGAATACGATGGTGTCAATGGCCTCTTGGCCCCTGCTCTCCAGTTAGGCGTTCACCATCTCGATGTGTTCTTAGACTCCCAGCTGCTTATTTCTCAGTTGAACAACTACTATCGGGTACGTGATTCCTGCCTCTTTAGAAAATTCCTACGCACTAAACAGATGGTTAGAGCATTTGAATCCATCACATTCACACATGTTCCCAGAAACCTCAATAGTGTCGCAAATCAAATGGCTAATGATATTCTAAATTGGCACATTCATAATTGCATATAGGAAACATACAACCACAACATCATGCATAATCATATTAAAAAAATACACACACAGTGTAATAATACATCACATAGGCATTTGCATTCCACATCATTATAAAAAGACTTACATAATAAAATCATAAAAGCGCATCCACGTGCATCAAAAATATATATAGATAAATATATAACTCGCATGTCCAATACAAATTGAGAAGCCACATATGCTTTCTCGGCAGGATACACATAAGAAAACAAAAACTCCTAAGTGCACCAACGCACTAGGGACAGCCCCACTCGGCTGCTAATCTGACTCAGACTCATCATCTGACTCAGAGTCGTCATCTTCCTCAGAAGACTCATCCTTCGCAGGAAGATCACCTCACGTCGCCCGACGAACTTGCTCACAGGCCAAAGCCATCCTCCTCATCACAGCAGTCCACTCGAGAGGAAAACTATGAATAGAAGTGATCAAATCGTTGCTCAGATGCTGCCACCCGTCATCAGAGATCCCAGTAGCAAGCCGCTCCAGATGCGGCAGCAAGTCATCCATCTCCCGTTGTCGCCTGGGAAGGTTCCCAGCAGGAACCGCCGTAGGAGCTATGGTAACTACCTGCCTCCGATGCCCGGGCGGTGGGCGAGGACCAATATCTGCATATACAAATAAGGACACCATTAGTCCACACATATCAACATACAACTTTCAACCAGCTCAAACTACACTATGTATAAAGATGAACATAAAAACATCACACATACATACCAGCTGGTTCCCACGCATGGCCGGGAGGTCGGGGCATCTCGGGGTCCCCATGATAGTTCATACCCATGTACGGGTACTCCTCGATTAGCACTGGAAGCTATTACCACTGCTCTAACAACTCCTCAGTAAAGAAGTGGCCCACTCTGTCGCCACCCTCTCGAAAGATCATCTGGCAACACAGATACATCTGTGGCTCCCATGGACCACTATCCTGCACAACTTGGTGCGGACGCAGTGTAGGTACTTTCTAAAAAAATAAAGCACACAGGAAGGAGCCAAAACAAAATCCTGCCCCAGATGTCTTCGACTTGTTCAGCTGCCGCCGAATAGCCTGAAGATACATATGGCCCCATCCATAGTACGTACCCCCTATAACACGTTCTACTAGTTGAAGCTACCCTCCAGAGATCTTGTTGCTCCCTGTGGAACCCATGATGCGCAGCAGTAATGTCGCCACCACCCGTGTCGACAAATCCTTGATGTCACACATCAGGGTATAAGAGCCACACACATACGCCGTAGCATAACAATGCCTGTCACACAGCTCCTCTAATGTCTCCCCCCGAGACAACACCGGTGCCAAGTCACCCACAACTCCCAACATACAGAGCCCAGTCAGAAAGTACACATCTGCTAGCGTGATCTCAATCCGCTAGCCCTGAAAGAAAAACGCCTCCTCATCAACATCCCAGAAACTCACCAGTGTTTGCAGCAGTAAACTCAAGCTCTTCATGAGGGGTATCCTCATGAACTTAAGCAATCTGCAACGGGCTAGTGTATCTCTCACATTCCCGTCTCGTAATGATTCCTCCCGAAGGTCTTTGCGGTCTCTCTCTTGCCACTTGATCTCAGCCATCCTGCACAAGCAAAAACCCTAATGTCAGCCACAACTCTCATAAAAAAACACCCCTCAAAGGACAAGTCGCACCTGTTTGGGCAAAATAAGCGGCCAGATCGCTCAAAAATGCCCCACAGATGCGACCAGGTCGCTCCTTTTCCTTCGAAAGGTGTGACTTGGCTCCATGAAACCCCAAAATGCTCATGGAGTACCTCCGGGTGACAAAATGCAAAATGTAAACCACTGAAAAGATGAGATTCAGGGAGAGCTCTTACCTACAAGTCACGAAACTCGAAATCGTTGGTCGGATCAAGAGAAATCAGTAAATGAAGATTTAGGGCCCACCTCTCCAACTCCATAGTGAACAGTGACAATGACACGTCACCAAGTGGACCCCACCCTTATATAGCCCCCATTTGACCTAATTTCTTTCAATCGACATAACAAGACCATACGGACTCTGTTTAAGACGTCGTTCACGCCACTGGTTTCAGAATTCCGCCCTCTATCTCTTTATGAGACCATCGCTCATGTTTAATAAATTAATTTTGGGACCATTTCCCACGAGTCACCTCGATTTACAAGCCATGACATGATGATGCAAGTGTCTGCGGACTTGTACTTGTATCACTCTTTCCTACCGCTACTCATGCGGGTTATCGGGCCACCGCCCGTTAAGGGTCACCATTTTTAGTTTTGTTTTGTATTTTAACACATAGCTGTCTATTTCATCCACCGCACCTTACTCGGATCTCTGGACCATTGTCCACAAAATGATTTATTTTTCTTGCATGTATTTGGCATATAAGTGCCCTCATACTTGCACTCACATCACATGTAGTCAAGTCCGTCCACTGCAACTCACACATAGCTCTCCTGACCTCTGTCCGAGAGCCACCTTGGTTTGCGTGCCTATGCCGCACCGACTCACGAGCCTCTATCACGATCTATCCCACGCATGTATTGGTATGTTTGACAGCCTTCTGCTCCATCCACACTGCGCGGATGACCTTTGGACCACTGTCCACCGTCCTGACATGGGGAACCGCCTGTTCCTCTGCAATCGGTTGACCATACTGGAGTTTCGCTTAAGCTCTTTTCTGACTCCTAAAAACAATGAAAAGATAGCCGAGCGCAGCTGCTTCCTTTCCTGCTCGCTAAAGTATAGGAAAGGGCGTCTACATCTTCTCGTTTACCTCCTTTTGTGGACTATGTAGACCATCAAATGAAAAGGACCACCTTGGCGTATTCAACCCAAGACCGTTCCCCTCTGCATACTTTTATGCTTTCTTAGGCAGAGGGGCCACACTTTACGAAAAAACTCACCACAGGTTGTTGTTAAGCTCTTTTCCAGCCTTCTCATCAAGAAAAGATTACCAAGCAAACTTGGTTTCATTCATGCTCGTAAAAGTATCTGAATGACCGTCTAGTCAGTATAGGTTTAACCTTTTCCAGCCTGATTGGACTACCAATTGCAAAGAAGTCTCTCATCCCCTACAGGATGGGCGAGCTCTCCTATGTATACTTTTATCCTTTTTCGAGCACAGGAGACTACCAACGAAAAAGAGCCCCCACTGGAGTCTTCTTCGTGCTTTCAGACTCTCTAAAATTGAAAGCACCATCGAGCATTTACCTTCTCGGGCTTGCCAAAAATCCACGAGATCGTACCATAACGGTGTCTCTAGACACCACCCCACAAAAACAGTTTGGCAGCATTCCCACTTTGGGTCGCCTTTGTTCAGAGTACTCTGCAATGTGTCTTCCTTGGACCCCATCAATATCAAAAGTGTCCACCTCTCCCAAGTATTTCCCATCTACAGTGACATTCTCGGTATTACAGCTATGATCCCATTCCCATGAGTCAGTTTCATTTGCTGCCTGGTCCGCCCTGCCGTCATACTCTGAACAAAGGAAGTTTGAGTCTACCACACCCCCCTGCCCCTGTTCAATTCTTTCCCTCCCCCTCCCCCCCGCCCCATTCAGTGGGTTAGTCCGCAGATTGTATCACACCTTTCGGTTATTTCCCTCGCGCTTCTGGTCAAGGAAACATCATTGCCTTGACTAGGGGCAAGTCTCCCTCTATCGAAAACAACACACATATTCCAGAGGATAGACCCAGAGGTCCTTGTACCTTGGTTTCATTAACATCATTGATGAGTTCCTTGGACGACTTGAGAGCAGTCCTTAGTGCCTCTCAGGATGGTTGTTTCTCACATGCTCTACTTCAACTACATCATCGCACCGTTGAGACTCGTACATGGTTTGGTCCGTGCAGTATTTGGTCGAAGACCCCGGATGTCACCAGACTCTAGCACATTGATGAGTCTATTCAAGGGACCTAAACAGGTTATGTCCCTTTTGATTTTCAGGTTGCGTTGGAGATAGTGTTCAGAAACCCCAACAGTGCTTCTATATATATTTATGATTGATGCAACATACTTGTACCACAAAGACTCTGATTCTCAATCAGCAAGTCCATACAGCTATGTACCGTCCCAGATCTAGCAGGCCGTCAGTCATGAAGATATAGCATTCCATGAGAATGCCATGGGTCCAATGTACCAGATCAGTATTGTATTCAGCCTCACATTGAGGCAACCATTATTGTATCATCAGTTGTATATGATCAGCTCTTGTATTTTAGAGCATAGATCAAATTATTCTTTTGACATAGTCACGAGCATGGGGATGCCCACCTCATCCATATACATGTCACACATTATTTGTATCTCACCCATTGATGGGAACCATATTAATACAAAAAACAAAAGTCACCATGCCCCAGCCCCGGAAGCACCACCTCTACGCAGCAAATCCTATGATGTCTGTCGGCCATACGATGAGCTCCTGCCCTCACACATCAGGGGGCAATCTGTTAACCCGAAAAATCCCTCACTCAGCTCTACATGGCCTGCACCACCCAAGGACACCCATGATCGACCCTCGTAACACCCCATTAGACCCCCACACCCTCAAAAAGGCTTGAGAATGAAGAAAAGGAATTAAAAACCCCAAAAAGGAGCCTAAATAACTCTCATAGGGGATAAAGCCTCCAAAAAGGGGCTAAAAACCCTAAAAGGAGCTAAATTTAGGGCAGAAGGGGCTAAAGCCTTGACCAAGGGCTTAAAACCCTAAAAGTCCCCAAAAAAGCTATAAAAGGAGGGTGGGGTCCCACTCTCAAAGGACACCTCTCTTGTAGACTGTTATGCTGCCCATGGATGCCTTGAGACCTCTTTTCCTCTCAAGCCACCCACATCCCCCTCTCTTCCACTCATCTTCCCCATTGAGCCATAGCTCTTCCATTGCTGAGTGAGATAGGGAGGTGCTTCCAGCCAGGGCATGGTGTCCCATTTCACCAAAGGAGAGGTATAACATCATTTTGTTTATGTATTTGCTTAGATAGTTTAGTTGTTTTCTGACCACCATTTGTTTGCAGGTTTGATTTCTAACATGTTTGTAGGTTTATTGTAGCATAATAGTTGTTTGCAGGTAGCCAAGGCGAAGCCCTAACCTTGTTTGCAGAGGGGCTCACGGCCATTCTTTCTTGTTCTTTGCTTTCTGTCTGTTCCATTTTTCTTTCTACATTTTCCACACGCAGGAACCTACCCTTCCGTCCTATAGACGGAAGGGAGCCATTCCTACCCCTGTAGCAAGGAGAAATCCCTGCTACATCCATGGCATCCAAATGCACGCGGATTATGGGAATCTTAGGACAGTTTTGAGTT
The DNA here is from genome assembly GCA_001517045.1 of Pseudotsuga menziesii. Lineage (NCBI taxonomy): Eukaryota > Viridiplantae > Streptophyta > Pinopsida > Pinales > Pinaceae > Pseudotsuga > Pseudotsuga menziesii. Next base: position 13,851 of record LPNX011126015.1, on the reverse strand, counting down.
GGATGGCCCTGTTCTTCGCAGACGGCACAAGGCAGGATCTGTCAAGGTTCAACGGTAGCTTTCGCATTTTTTCCCCTGGCCCTTTTTGGGTGGGGTGGTGCGGGTGCGGGTGCGGTGGTTGGCTTTTGCAGGTCGGGTGGAGGATGAGATTCGACCGCAATGGGTTGCATGGGGGTTAAGACTACTTGAGGTATTAGAGGTTGGGCTGGTGGATCAAGGTACCACACGGGAATTCCCAATGTGAAATTGGGTAAGTTTAAGTTATCGATTACTGGCTTACTCATGACACCAGGCGGGGGAAAGAGGAAGGGAATTGTGTGTACTGGGGAGAAGCCCAGATAACTCCCTAATGGTTGTATGTGGGGATGAGGTTATGGTGGCGGCTGTGCATAATGCTGCGGCTGCGGATGATGTTGTAGCTGCTGATGATGCTGCGGCTGTTGATGATGCTAATGGTGCTACGACTACGGATGGTGTTGTTGTTGCGGTTGGGGCTGCAATTGCGGTTGATGTTTGGGTGTAGCAATGCTAGATGAAAGCATGCACAAATTTGCAGTCTCATTTGGTGTCGGCGGTGGTGACACTAAGGGGAAAGAAGCTGTCATGGTGGTATCGACAAACAACTCGAGGCCCACATTCGGCAATGGGGAGGCTGGTATGTTGTCAACCATGGTGTTGACCATAGGGATAACACTGGCAGATGCGATTAGCCCTTGCAGTCAATGGTGTTGATCATAGGGATAACGTTGGCGGGTGTCGTTAGCCGTTGCGGATCGTGATAAGTCAGTTGGTCAACTATCACGATTTTCCCTTCGTGGGGGAACATCATGAGATGGAAAGCAGTTGATGCTACGACTCTTATGGCGTACATATAACTTATTTCTAGGAGAAGGTTATAGTCCAACTGAGCATTGACAACCTCTATGTCAATCAGTACTATTTTCTCGGCCAATGTAATGGGAACGTGTGGGAGGATTCCTTGGGATTTAGTGGGGTGGCCATCATAAGCCCACAGAGTCGTAGAGGATGGTTGCAAAATTGGGGATCCAAGCTTCTGCCAGACTAAGGTAGAAATAACGCACGTGGATGTCCCCTCGTCCACTATGCACCGGTGCACGACCAGATTCCGAATAGATACCAAGATTTGGAAGGCAATGGTTGATGGCATCCGTGGTTCTCTGTTCTCCGTGTCGAATGTGATCAATTTGGTGTTAGAGGGGTCTACATCACCAAGGGAGGCTAGTAAGGCTTTTCGCTGTGTTGGGCAAGTTTTGAGTACCTCAAGAGCGGACATGGCCGTAGGTGTTTGGGCCAAATCATCCACGATGTTGTAGCTTACAGCAGCTCTAGCTGTGACGTTGTTGGAAATCTGTCGTATGGGGGGGTGCGGAGGGAAAGGGTTTAGCTGAAGAGGTGCATTGGTTGTTTTGGACGTAGATGTCGCTGATGTATCAGCGGGTTCGGTGTTAGTACCGTACTGATTTCGTCTGGTCTGTAAATTGACCTCTTCAGCTGTCATAGCTAGCAGGTGGTGAACACCTGTTTCTGCTGTCGAAGGTGCCCCCGGGGCGTTGGGATTGGGCTGGGGAGTGGGTGGAGTTGCTAGTAGTCCTTGGACTGGCAATGGGTTTTGGAGGACCATGGGTGGGGGCTCTGGTGGTGCCGAGTTGGGTTGAGCTTGGGCTATCGTATTGGTAGCATGCTGAACCTCGTTGTGAATGGCTTGCTTGGTGTGACCCATGAAGGGGCATTCGTGTGTATAGTGCCCCTAGACCTCACACAACCTGCTTGGTTCGTTTGTGAACAACAAAGCATTGCATCTAGGTGCGTTTGGTTGCTGAGGATTTTGGGCTAGTCGGTTTGCCTCCGCATTATTGGGAGGTTTTGGTTGTTGACTGCCTCCCTGCGGTTGATTGTTCCCTTGGTTTCGGGCTCGGTTATTTTTGGCCTGCCCTTGTTGGTTATTGGGGGTTGGCTGGTGAGGACGGTTTTGCTGTGCAAACACCTGTCCTAAAGGTGTTGGAGGAATAGGGTCAGGGGCTTCAATGGATTGCACTGGTGGTGCATAGTAGACTGGGTGAGATGGGGGGGTTATAAATCTGGGCATTTCTCCCTAATACTGTTGTGCCAGACAAGTTGGTGCATAGGCATGCTGTTGTGGTGTGGGTTGTGTGTCAGAGGTTGTGGCTCCGGAATGAGACATCATCCTTGAGTAGTAAGGATCTTGATTTGGGTAGGAAACACTAGGGGTGTTGGTTGTGTGTGGTGGCATCATAGATGGTGTTGCATGGTGTTGTGAGTGATAGGAGATAGAGCCTATAATGCCATCTACAGCATGGGATGCCCCCAGCGCATCACAGTAGGAAGTGCCCGCACGTGGAGCGTCTAGAATGATGGTATACAGGTATCCAGACTGAGCATAAATAAGATCAAACTGTCGAGATTTCAAGATGGCCTCCTCTTTGGATTGGCGACGTTCAAATGAGACGTCCTTTGCTATAGGTGGTAGCAAAGTTTTTAGGAACCAATCCAGGAAGATCTTGTCATCAAGTTGAATCCTGCACAAACTACGGCGTCGCCGCCACTCATGGATGTGGTCGGTTATGTGGGTCGCAGTATTCTGGCGGCAAGATAGCAAGATCTCCACCGCTTCATCGTATCTAACGGGGATTTGGAAAGCCCTACTACAGACACAAGTTCTTCATGAGGGGTATCCGCATGAAATTTAGTAAACCACAACGGGCTAGTGTAGCAGGCACATTCCTGTCACGGAATGCCTCCTCCCGAAGGTCTTTGCAGTCTCTCTCACACCACTTTTCCATAGGCATCTTGCATAAGCAAAGTTCAGCTGTCAGCCACAGCTCTCAGCAAAAAATGTCACCCAGGGACCAAGTCGCACTTGTTTGGCCAAAAAGAGCGACCAGGTCGCTCAATAATGCCTCACAGGTACGACCTAGCCATTCTTTTTCCCTCGAAAGGTGCGACTTGGCTCATTGAAACCCTAACAAGCTCATAGAGGACCTCCGGGTGCCCAAATTCAAAATGTAAACCACTGAAAAGGATAGATTTCGCAAGAGCTCTTACCTGCAAGACGCGAAACTCGAAACTGCCGGTCTGAAAAGGAGAAATCAGCAAAAAAAAATCTAGGGCCCACCTCTCCAACTGTACAGTGAATAGTGACAATGACACTTCACAAAGTGGTCCCCACCCTTATATAGGCCCCATTTGACCTATTTTCTCCCTTTCGACATAACAGGACCATACGGAGTCCGTTTGAGACGTCGTTTGCACCATTCGTTTCATAATTCTACCCTCTATCTCCTTATGAGACGATTGTCTCATGTTTAACAAGTAATTTCTAGGACCACTTCCCGAAAGTTACCTCGATTTATGAGCCACATCATTGTGATGTAAGTGTCTCTAGACCTGTACTTCCATTACACTTACCTACTGCCACTCATGCGGGTTCTTGGGCCATCGCCCGGAAGGCACGTCATTTTATTTTAGCATATAGTTGTCTAATCCGTCCACCGCACCTTATGCGGATCCCCGGACCATCGTTTGGAGGATGAATCATTTTCTTTGCATGCATTTGGCATATAACTACCTCTGGACTTGCACTCACATCACATGTAGTCAAGTTCGTCCACCATAACTCACACACAGCTCTCCTGACCTCTGTCCGACAGCCACCTAGGTTTGCATGCCTCTACCAGACCGAGTCGCGTGCCTCTGTCGCGATCTATCCCGTGCATGTATTGGGATGTTTGAGAGTCACCTGCTCCATCCATACTGCATGGATGACCTTTGGACCACTGCCCACTGTCCTGACATGGGGGAACCACCTGTGCCACCGCAATCGGTTGACCATACTGGAATTTCTTTTAAGGTCTTTTCTAACTCCTAAAAGAATGAAAAGATTGTCAAGCGCAACTGCTTCCTTTCCCGCTCGTTAAAGTATAGGAAATTGCATCTACATCGTCTCGTTTATCTCCTTTTGTGGACCATGTAGAGCATCAAATTAAAAGGACCACCTTGGCACATTTGAGCCAAGACCATTCCCCTCTGCATCCTTTTATGATTTCTCGGGTAGAGGGGCTGAACTTTACGAAAAAGCTCACCATGGGTTTTCGTTAAGCTCTTTTCCAGCCTTCTCATCAAGAAAAGATTACCGAGCAAACTTGGTTTCATTCATGCTCATAAAAGTATCTGAATGATCATCTAGTCAGTATAGGTTTAACCTTTTTCGGCCTGAACGGACTACCAACAGTAAAGAAGTCTCCCATCCCCTAAAGGATGGGCGAGTTCTCCTGCGTATACTTTTATCCCTTTTTGGGCATAGGAGACTACCAACGAAAAAGAGCCCCCATTGGAGTCATATTCATACTTTCAAACTCTCTAAAATTGAAAGCACCATAGAGCATTTACTTTCTTGAACTCGCAAAAAATCCACGAGATCATACCACAATGGTGTCTCTAGACACCACCCCACAGATAATAGTTTGGCAGCATTCCCACTTTGGGTCGCCTTTGTTCAGAGTACTCTACGATGTGTCTTCCTTGGATCCCATCAATATCAAATGTGTCTACCTCCCCCAAGTATTTCCAATCTGCAGTTACATTCCCGGTATTGCAGCTATGATCCCTTTCCCATGAATCAGTTTCATTTGCTGCCTGGTCCGCCCTGTCATCATACTTTGAACAAAGGAAGTTTGAGTCCACTACGCTCCCTCTGTCCTTGTTCAAATCCTTCCCTCCCCCCCCATTCAGTGGGTCAGTCCTCAGATTGTCTCACATCTTTTGGTTATCTCCCTCGTGCTTCTGGTCAAGGAAACACCATTGCCTTGACCAGGGGAAGGTCTCCCTCTGTCGACGACAACACATGTATTCCAGAGGATAGATCTAGAGGTCCCTGTATCCTAATTTCATTAACCTCATTGATGAGTTCCTTGGACCACTTGAGAGGAGTCCTTAGTGCCTCTCGAAATGGTTGTTTCTCACGTGCTCGACTCCAGCTACATCATCGCACCGTCGAGATTAGTACAGGGTATTGGTCCGTGCTGTATTTGGTCGAAGACCCTGGATTTCACCTGACTCTAGCACATTGATGAGTCTATTTGAGGGATCCCAACAGGTTCATGTCCCTTGTGATTTCCGGGTTGCGTTGGAGACAGTATTCAAAATCCCCAGCAGTATTTCTATATAGATTTATGATTGATGCAACATACTTGTACCACAGAGACTCTGACTCTCCGTCAGTAAACTATGTACCGTTCCAGATCTAGCAGACCATCAGTCATGAAGATATAGCATTCCATGAGAATGCCATGGGTCCAATGTAACAGTTCTTCATATCTGTATTGTATCCAACCTCTCATTGAGGCAACCACTATTGTAACAACAGTTGTACATGATCGACTATTGTATTATAGAGCTTAGATCACATTATTCTTTTGACATTGTTATGAGCATGGGGATGCCCGCCTCGTCCATATACATGTCCACATTATTTGTATCTCACCCATTAATGGGAACCATATTAATACAAAAACCAAAAGCCACCATGCCCCAGCCCAGGAAGCACCACCTCTCCCCAAGAAAATCCTATGATGTCTGTCGGCCATACGATGATATCCTACCCTCACACATTAGGGGACAATCTGTTAACCCAAAAAATCCCTCACTAAGCTCTACATGACCTACACCACCCAAAGACATCCATGCATGACCCTCATTTGACCCACGCACTCTTAAGAAGGCTTAAAAATATGAAAAAGGGCTTAAAAAACCCCTAAAAAGAGCCAAACTAGCTCCCATAGGAGCTAAAACCTCAAAAAGGGGGCTAAAACCCCTCAAAGGAGCTTAAAACCCCCAAAGGAGCTAAGGATTGGGCGAAAGGGGCTAAAACCCCAACCAAGGGCTTAAAACCCTAAAAATCCTAAGAAAAAGTATAAATAGAGGGGTGGGGGTCACTCTCAAATCACTCTTTATCTCCCTATCGTTATGTTGCCCGTGTGACTGCCTTGAGACCATTTGCCTCTCAAGCCATTCACCCTCCCTCTCCTCCATTCCTCCATTGAGCCAGAGCTCCCATTCCTAAGAGAGGTGCTCCCCGAGCTAGGGCATGGTGTCCCATTTCCACCCATAGAAGGTATCATTTTCTGTTTTCTGTCATGTTTATTGTAGTTGTTTAACATATTTTTCTTACAGGTTTATTTGCTTACAGTTTGCTGCATGTTCTCCACTAATTGCTTATAGCCATTTCTTAGTTTTCTAATAGTTTGATGTTGGGTTGTGGAGCTTAGCCCTAACCTTGTTTACAGGGGTTCTGTTTCATTCCGTTTTCTATTTGCTTTTCTTTCTGTTATTTCCATTCTCATAGGAACCCTACCCTTTCGTCCTATAGACGGAAGGGTGTCGTTTGTGCCAATTTAGAATGTCATTAGCCATTTGATCTACTACACTATTGAGGTTTCTGGGAACATGTGTGAATGTAATGGATTCAAATGTTCTAACCATCTATTTAGTGCACGGGCATTTTCTAAAGAGGCAGGGATCGCGTACTCAGTAGTGGTTGTTCAACTGGGAGACAAGCAGCTAGGAGTCTAAGAAGACATCGAGATGGAGGACACCTAACTAGAGAGCGACGGCCAAGAGGCCATTGACACCATCATATTTAGCCTAGTTGTTGGTTTCATTGCCCACGCATATTCCGTCGATATGGACCAACTCATGCGACGGAGAGTAGATGACCCATGCAACCGAGGCGAGGTTTGGAGACCATCCACTCTCTCCATCAGCAAATCCAATGTACCAATCTGAGGTAGGATCCATTTGGGGCAATGAGGGGAAACAATACATAAGACTCACTTTAAAAATGTGTAAAACAAAAATGGACAAGACTATATTACAAGCTGAACTACCGTCACTTGAAGAGGTGACGTTAGAGGGAAAGTGGATTGGACTTTCAGGGGATCAGCAGTCATTCCTTTGTGTGACATGATGAAACCTAGGAGATGGCCCATTGGGACATAGAACACACACTTGCAAGGGTTCAAGCGAATTTTGTACTTGCGACATCATAGGAAGGCTTGCCGCAAATCATCTATGTGTTGTGCTTGCTTCTGTGACCGTGCAATGAGGTCGCGGAAACAATGTGTCATGGTGGCATCATAGGCGGTGCTACATGGGGTTGNGGAAGGCTTGCCGCAAATCATCTATGTGTTGTGCTTGCTTCTGTGACCGTGCAATGAGGTCGCGGAAACAATGTGTCATGGTGGCATCATAGGCGGTGCTACATGGTGTTGTGAGTGATGGGAGACAGACCCTATAATTCCATCTACGACATGGGATGCCCCCAGCGCATCACGGTATGAAGTGCCCGCATGTGGAGCATCTAGAATGATGGTATACAGGTATCTAGACCGAGCATAAATCAGATCAAACTGTTGGGCTTTCATGATGGCCTCCTCTTCGAATTGGGGACGTCCAGAAGCGACGCCCTTTGCTATATGTGGTAGCAAAGTTTTTAGGAACCAATCCAGGAAGATACTATCATCAAGTTGAATCCTGCACAAACTGCGGTGTCGCCGCCACTCATGGATGTGGTTGGTTATATGGGTCACAGTATTCTAGCGGCAAGATAGCAAGATATCCACCCCTTCGTCGTATCTAACGGGGAGTTGGAAAGCCCTACTACAGATGCAAGCTCTTCATGACGGGTATCCACATGAACTTCAGTAAACAACAATGGGCCAGTGTAGCACGCACATTCCCTTCACGGAATGCCTCCTCTCGAAGGTCTTTGTAGTCTCTCTCATTCCATTTTTCCATAGGCATCCTACATAAGCAAAGTTCAGCTGTCAGCCACAACTCTCAGCAAAAAATGTCACCCCAAGGACCAAGTCGCACCTGTTTGGCCAAAAAGAGCGACCAGGTCGCTCAAAAATGCCTCACAGGTGTGACCCAGTCGCTCTTTTTCCCTCTAAAGGTGCGACTTGGCTCATTGAAACCCTAACAGGCTCATAGAGGACCTTCAGGTGACCAAATTCAAAATGTAAACCACTAAAAAGGATAGATTTTGCAAGAGCTCTTACTTGCAAGTCACGGAACTCGAAACCGCCGGTCAGAACAGGAGAAATTAGCAAAATAAAATCTAGGGCCCACCTCTCTAACTCTACAGTGAACAGTGACAATGACACTTCACAAAGTGGTCCCCACCCTTATATAGGCCCCATTTGACCTATTTTCTCCCTTTTAACACAACAGGACCATACGGAGTCCGTTTGAGACGTCGTTTGCACCACTGGTTTCAAAATTATGCCCTCTATCTCCTTATAAGACCATTGTCTCATGTTTAACAAGTAATTTTTAGGACCACTTCCCAAAAGTTACCTCAATTTTTGAGCCACATCATTGTAATGTAAGTGTCTCCGGACCTGTACTTGCATTACACTTGCCTACTGCCACTCATGCGGGTTCCTGGGCCACCGTCCGGAAGGCACGTCATTTTATTTTAGCATATAGCTGTCTAATCCGTCCACCACACCTTATGCGGATCCCCAGACCATCGTCCGAAGGACGGATCATTTCCTTTGCATGCATTTGGAATATAAATTCCTTCGGACTTGCACTCACATCACATGTAGTCAAGTCCGTCCACCACAACTCACACACAGCTCTCCTAACCTTTGTCCAAGAGCCACCTCAGTTTGCGTGCCTCTACTGGAACGACTCATGTGCCTCTGCTGCGATTCATCCTGTGCATGTATTGGTATGTTTGAGAGCCACCTGCTCCATCCATACTGCATGGATGACCTTTGGACCACTGTCCACTGTCCCGACATGGGGGCACCACAATCGGTTGACCATATTGGAGTTTCTTTTAAGCTCTTTTCTGACTCCTAAAAGAATGAAAATATTGTTGAGCGTCTACATCATCTTGTGTATCTCCTTTTGCGGACCATGTAGACCATCAAATGAAAATGACCACCTTGGCACATTCAAGCCAATACCATTCCCCTCTACATCCTTTTATGATTTCTTGGGTAGAGGGGCCGAACTTTATGAAAAATCCCACCATGGGTTGTCGTTAAGCTCTTTTCCTGCCTTCTCATAAAGAAAAGATTGCCGAGCAAACTTGGCTTCGTTCATGCTCGTAAAAGTATCTAAATGACCGTCCAGTCAGTATAGGTTTAACCTTTTTCGGCCTAACTGGACTACCAACGGTAAAGAAGTCTCCCATCCCCTAAAGGATGGGTGAGCTCTCCCGTGTATACTTTTATCCTTTTTTGGGCACAGGAGACTACCAACGAAAAAGAGCCCCCACTGGAGTCTTCTTCATGCTTTCAGACTCTCCAAAATTGAAAGCACCATCGAGCATTTACTTTCTCGAGCTCGCCAAAAATCCACGAGATCGTACCACAACGGTGTCTCTAGACACCACCCCACAGAAAATAGTTTGGCAGCATTCCCACTTTGGGTCACCTTTGTTCAGAGTACTCTACGATGTGTCTTCCTCAGATCCCATCAATATCAAAAGTGTCTACCTCCCCCAAGTATTTCCCATCTGCAGTTACATTCCTGGTATTACAACTATGATCCCTTTCCCATGAGTCAATTTCATTTGCTGCCTGGTCCGCCCTACCGTCATACTTTGAACAAAGGAAGTTTGAGTGCACTACGCTCCCTCTGCCCCTATTCAACTTCTTCCCTCCCCCCCATTCAGTGGGTTAGTCCTTAGATTGTCTCACATCTTTCGGTTATCTCCCTCACGCTTCTGTTCAAGGAAACACCATTGCCTTGACCAGGGGCAGGTCTCCCTCTATCGACGACAACACATGTATTCCAGAGGATATATCTAGAGGTCCCTGTATCCTAGTTTCATTAACCTCATTGATGAGTTCCTTGGACCACTTGAGAGGAGTCCTTAGTGCCTCTCGGGATGGTTGTTTCTCATGTGCTCGACTCCAGCTACATCATCGCACCATTGAGATTCGTACAGGGTATTGGTCTGTGTAGTATTTGGTCGAAGACCCCGAATGTCACCTGACTCTAGCACATAGATGAGTCTACTTGAGGGATCCCAACAGGTTCATGTCCATTATGATTTTTGGGTTGCGTTGGAGACAGTGTTCAGAAGCCCCAGCAGTACTTCTATATAGATTTATGATTGATGCAACATACTTGTACCACAGAGACTCTGACTCTCCATTAGTAAACTATGTACCGTTCCAGATCCAGCAGACCATCAGTCATGAAGATATAGCATTCCACGAGAATGCCATGGGTCCAATGTAGCAGTTCTTCAGATCAGTATTGTATCCAGCCTCTCATTGAGGCAACCACTATTGTAACAATAGTTGTACATGATCGACTCTTGTATTATAGAGCTTAGATCACATTATTCTTTTGACATCGTTACGAGCATGGGGATGCCTGCCTCGTCCATATACATGTCCACATTATTTGTATCTCACCCATTGATGGGAACCATATTAATACAAAAACCAAAAGCTACCATGCCCCAGCCCAGGAAGCACCACCTCTCCCCAAGAAAATCCTATGATGTTCGTCGGCCATACGATGAGCTCCTACCCTCACACATTAGGAGGCAATCTATTAACCCAAAAAATCCCTCGCTAAGCTCTACATGACCTACACCACCCAAGGACATCCATGCACGACCCTCATTTGATCCCCACACACTCAATAAGGCTTAAAAATTTGAAAAAGGGCTTAAAAACCCCTAAAAAGAGCCAAACTAGCTCCCATAGGGGCTAAAACCCCTCAAAGGAGCTTAAAACCCCCAAAGGAGCTAAGGATTGGGCGAAAGGGGCTAAAATCCCAAAAAAGGGGCTAAAACCCCAACCAGGGGCTTAAAACCCTAAAAATCCCAAGAAAAAGTATAAATAGAGGGGTGGGGGTCACTCTCAAATCACTCCTTCTCTCCCTATCGTTATGCTGCCCATGTGAGTGCCTTGAGACCATTTGCCTCTCAAGCCATTCACTCTCCCTTTCCTCCATTCCTCCATTGAGCCAAAGCTCCCATTCCTAAGAGAGGTGCTCCCCAAGCTAGGGTATGGTGGCCCATTTCCACCCATAGAAGGTATCATTTTCTTTTTTCTGTCATGTTTATTGTAGTTGTTTAACATATATTTCTTGCAGTTTTATTTGCTTACTGTTTGCTACAGGTTCTCCACTGATTGCTTGCAGCCATTTCTTAGTTTTCTAACAATTTGATGCAGGGTTGTGGAGCTTATCCCTAACCTTGTTTGCAGGGGTTATGTTTCATTTTGTTTTCTGTTTGTTTTTCTTTCTGTTATTTCCATTCTCACATAAACCCTACCCTTCCGTCCTATAGACGGAAGGGTGTCATTTGTGCCAATTTAGAATGTCATTAGCCATTTGATCTGCTACACTATTGAGGTTTATGGGAACATGTGTGAATGTAATAGATTCAAATGTTCTAACCATCTGTTTAGTGCACAGGCATTTTCTAAAGAGGCAGGGATCACATACTCGGTAGTAGTTGTTCAATTGGGAGAGAAGCAGCTGGGAGTCTAAGAAGACATCGAGATGGCGAACGCCTAACTGGAGAGCGGCAGCCAAGAGGCCATTGAAACCATCATATTCAGCCTAGTTGTTGGTTGCATTGCCGATGCATATTCCGTCGATATAGATCAACTCATGCGACAAAGAGTAGATGACCCATGCAACCAAGGCGAGGTTTGGAGACCATCTGCTCACTCCATCAGCAAATCCAAGGTACCGATCTGAAGTAGGATCCATCTAGGGCAATGAGGGGAAACAATACATAAGACTCACTTTAAAAATGTGTAAAAACAAAATGGACAAGACTATATTACAAGCTGAACTACCGTCACTTAAAGAGGTGACGTTAGAGGGAAAATGGGTTGGAATTTTAGGGGATCAGCGGTCATTCCTTTATGTGACACGATGAATCCTAGGAGATGGCCCGTTGGGACACATAAAACACACTTGAATGTGTTCAAGCAGATTTTGTACTTGCGACATCGTAGGAAGGATTGCCGCAAGTTGTCTATGTGTTGTGCTTGTTTCTGTGACCGCGCAATGAGGTTCTCAAGATAGACCAACATGATGTGGAAGAGGTCGCGGAAACATTGTGTCATGGTCACTAGCCCATTAGATCCCCATGGGACCTAGTGAAAATCATCAATAATTTCGAAATTAAGGATTTTCCTAAGTTTTCCTAGCACCATGTGGAAATAAATTATTAAAGGAAAATTAATATAAGGCAACTAAGATATCCTAAGAAATGTTAGGGAGGAAGAAATGGAATCATAGGAATATTATGCAAGGTGTGGAAAGGTTCAATAAACTTCAAGAAGATTAGTGGAGGACTTTGAGCAAGTAATAATTGCCTAGTAACTAATTGCTCATTATGCTCATCAAATGTTGGATTGATATCCATAGAAGTGCTTGGGAGGTTGTTAGGATGGGAAGAAGGTTGTCAATAATGCTTTACCAAGTCATAATGGCGCCTAGGAGAGGTGGTTATGGTCATTCCTTGAGG
>LPNX011126009.1:68695-114616 GCA_001517045.1 Pseudotsuga menziesii | reverse complement strand
AAAAGATGTGTTCTTGCTTAAAAGAAAAGCCTCCAAGAACCTCTTTCGATCCAAGTGGATCTCAATCGGGGAATAAAGGAGGGGTTAATTTTAAAATGCTGATGAACAAAATATGAGCAAATAAAACAACTACACAAATGCGGTTTTCTGATTAATCCAACCACGAATCTCTTTCCCCTTGCGGGTCACTCGGGAAATCGTGGGGTAAGTATTATGATTACTTTTGAAAATAAGATATGGAATATGGAATTAACAACAAGATCAAATATACTACCCTACCAATCAGATAAATTCTAGTAAAAGGAAATAAGCAGAAAAAGACGAAAAAGGCACCGACGCGAATCCCCCCAGGGGGGATGGGGAATGGGCTCGAAAGAGCCTATTCAAAGGATGATTTTATTACAGAGATTAAAATATCAAAGCAATGATAAAACAGAGATTTATTGGTCCTTATACAGGCTGAATCCAAGATATTACAGTTTATGCAAAACAATTACAAATTATGTGACAAAAGAGAGCCCCCTGGGGGGATTTGAGCGCTCCAAAAGCCACTTTGGACAGCAGCTTCTTTTATTATCTGTCAGACCTTATAAATGAAGGAGAATGAATTAGAATAAAAAATTTCCCAAATCACTTTAAGAGTGCCTTTGGGTCAGCCTACTTTATCTCAAAAAATTAATGAAATTAAACTAGTTAAACCGACGAAAAGGGAACCAAGGAAAGCAAGCTTTCCTTGGGATCTTGGCCTGCTGTTTGTGCAGAAAATTAACAGCACTAATATTGCAGAATATTGAAATTATTGAACAGCAAAATAAACTACCTTAACAGCAAGCTATGAATTTTTCAATAAACTACTTGCGAAACTAAGGCAATTTTAACTAGATCTCTTGAATTTGAACTTTATGTGCACAATGAAACTAAGATCTAGGAAATTGAAGGGATCTTGATAATTATATCTATGTATGCTTTTCTTTATGAGATATATCAGATTTAAAAATAAACCTTAAAGTAACCAGCTTGAGGAGAGTTTAATAATTTTTAAAGGAGGAAGAGAGAGAAAGAGTGTTGGTTTCCTTGAAGATCCACAGTAGAGATTTCAGGTGGAATGCTGAGGGACTATGCCTTTGAAATTTTTTGAGGATAATGAAGAAGAAAACTAGATCAGCATCCTCTCCAAAGTGTGAACCTGCAACTTAGCTGAAATCAAAGATCTTGCCAAGAGACTTGTGAGATCCGATTAGTACATACAAAGAGATTCAAGATAACATGCATATAAGCTTATAGGACATGCTAAATCTAGAAATCTAAACATGCATCAAAGGAGAGTGACAGCCAATAAACTTATTGAACAACACCTTTCCTATCAAGATTGTAATAAGCTAATTACCAATCTTAACCACAGATCTACAAGAAAATAGCAAAAATTGACCACAGATACAGGTTACCTCAGTAGAACAATGGCAATAATCATCCACACAGGTAATGGCACCACACCGTATTTCCTCCAAATCTTTTCTTTATTTCAAATGAGAATTACAACAATACAATAGCAGCAGCACCTCAATCCCAGTTCTAACTAGCTTGGAAGAGGAGGCTGTGCCTTGATTTATACAATTTGCAGGCCATCTAGCCCAAGGGGGCGCAATTCCTCATGGAATCAAGTGAAATCCTCTGATGGATAGTTCATCAATGCAGAACTGAGGCTGAACTGAGCCTACTTGTCAACCGGGGGCCTGATCTGGCTGACACATCAACCCATACACTCACACATCGGCCCACAGAGCATCCAGGAGAGCCAAAACATGTTGAGGAGAGAGGGAGGGTGCAATTCCTCATGAAGACCACTGTAGATCAGCTCTGGATCTGATTTGATCCCTTCCTTTAATCAAGGATTTGTCAGATCCAGTCAATCTGCTCTAGATCTGATTGATTTTAGTCAAATCGGTTGAGAATCCATTGAGTTATTGATTTTAGATTTGCTCCATTATTCATCAATTTATTAATTAAAATAATCAATAATTGATTTTTGGGGCTTTCTGACCTGAGTGATGGAAGATCACTCAAAACCTAGGAAAAAGTGGGTCCATGGGTTTACATGGTGCTCTTAGCTTTAAAATGAGCACCTACATGACTGAAATTGATTATTTGGCTCACTTTTATTACAGACTCAATTTTTCCAATTAAACTATTAAAAAATAGCCTAAGTTTTGGAAAAATTAAAATTTAATAAAAAACCCTGAAAATTTGAAAAATTGAAAAACACCTAGGGGGACTTAGAAATGTTCATATGACTCAAAAATGATGTCTAGCATGCTTACACATTGACACATAGAATCTAATAACCTCAATAGGCACAAATGCCAAGCCGACCACCCCAACTTTGGAGGTATGGAGTGAAAAACTCAGAAATTATCAGTCGTTTATTCAACAACCAATAATAACCAAGGGAAAAAACACCCTAGGCTGATCGGATTGACAAATGATGTCTAAGAGACCGAGTCTTTTACAGACACTATCATGCTAGAACATTTATTACAATTCCCCCATGGGGTATGAACATGTGGTATGATACAACAAGCACTTCCCAGAAGTACTTCCAAAGGTCTCTTTGAAGTCCGAACAAGTTAACCCTGTCCGGTTCACCAGGCTCACTTGATAAAAACCACTAAGTGAAACTTAGGTGGTAACAGGTAGTTGCCCTCCAAGAATTTGACTTAGAATTCATTTCCCCAAAAAGAACAAAGGAACTTTCACTGGCCACGCTCATGACTGATCTGCCCCTAGTAACTACTTCGTCACCTCCCAAGGATGACCTCCCTGATGATTTCCTATTCTTCATATCCATAGAAGACCCATGGTATGGGGGCATCCTTTTATACTTACGAACACAGAAGTTTGTAGCACACTTAAACCGTGAGGGCAGGTGACGCATTCGACATCAAGTCATTCGTCACCTGTTGATTGGAGATGTTCTATATCATCGAGGCATTGATACCATCCTACTTCGTTTCCTCACTTGTCACGAGGCCGAGACCATCCTCAACAACTGTCATAGTGGAGCTTGCGGTGGCCACCTTTCAGGTTTGGCAGCCACCCAGAAGATTTTACGTGTCGGCTACTTCTGGCCTTCCATCTTTGCTGATTGCATAGATGAAGTCAAGAATTTTCGCAGCTGTTAGCTCTTTGCCCCAAAGGCAAGAACCCCTCTAGCACCATTACACCACGTAGTCACAGTGGGGCCCTTCTGCAAACGAGCAATCAAGTTCATGACAATCAACCCTGTCTCGGCCAACGGTCATAAATACATCATTATGGCAGTCGATTAATTCATAAGTGGGCCAAGGCCATGGCCACATTTGATTGCAAAAGTGAAATAGTAGCACGCTTCTTCTTCAACCATGTTATTTCACGATTCGGTGTTCCTAAACAATTGGTCTTAGACCATAGAACACACTTTCAAGACATTGTTTGGGATAAGTTCTCAACCATGTTGAAATTTGAACACCAGTACTCATCTTCCTACTACCCCCAAGGCAATTGCCAAATTGAAGTAGTCAACAAAATTATCAAAACAATGCCCCAAAGGATGGTGGGAAACCATAAAACCAACTGGCATCACATGATTTTCTCCGCTCTATGGGCTTATCACACATCCACAAAAATAGCAACGGGTTTCACTCCTTTTAACCTAGTACATGGCGTTGAATCAGTGCTTCCTATAGAGTGACAAATCCCATCCCTCCGCCTCACGGTAGAACTCCTCCCTGATCCTTCTCCTTTAGAAGAATGACTCTTCCAACTTGAGCAAACCATAGAAGACCGTCAAGCTACCCTCCAAGCCATCGAAGGAGCGAAAACAGGGTCAAAGGCCCTTTATGACTCCCATGTCCACCCTTGCACCTTCAGTGAGGGCGACATGGTTCTAGTCTATGACCAACTCAATGATAAGTTGGGCAAAGGCAAGTTCAAGTCAATGTGGTATGGCCCATACGTCATCCACCGTTGCCTCGAAAAAGGGGCATACACCCTTATTGACTCTGATGGACAACTCTTGGAGAACCCCCGCAATGGGCTGTACCTAAAGAGATTCTACGCTTAACATCACCAGCGAGTTTCATTTTCCTTTTTAACATTTTTTCCAACAAGTCAGGGGCAGCACCATCAGCTGCTAATCCAAAGTCACCTGGAACCTGTTCAAGACACCTCTCACACCTCCCGGCCCAAATTTCCATCTCCTTATGAGACCATCGTCTCATGTTTAATAAGTAATTTTCAGGACCTCTTCCTGGAATTTACCTTGATTTACAAGCCACATCATCATGATACAAGTGTCTTCGGACCTATACTTGCATCACACTTACCTACCGCCACTCATGTGGATTCTCGGGCCACCACCCGTAAGGAACATCATTTTTATTTTAGCATATAGCCGTCTACTTCGTCCACCGCACCTTATGCGTATCTCTAGACCATCATCTGGAAGATGAATCAATTCTTTTACATGTATTTGGCATATAAATTTCTCTGGACTTGCACTCACATCACATGTAGTCAAGTCCACAATTCACACATGACTCTCCTGACCTCTATCCGAGAGCCACCTTGGTTTGCATGCCTTTGTCGCGATCTATCCCATGCATGTATTGGTATGTTTAAGAGCCACTTTCTCTATCCATACTGCACAGATGACCTTTGGACCACTGTCTATTGTCCCGACATGGGGCACCACTTGTGCCACTGCAATCGGTTGACCATACTAGAGTTTCTTTTAAGCTCTTTTTTGGCTCCTAAAAGAATGAAAAGATTGCTGAGCGTAGATGCTTCCTTTCCCACTCGTTAAAGTATAGGAAAGGGTGTCTACATCATCTTGTTTATCTCCTTTTGCGGACTATGTAGAAAATCAAATGAAAATGACCACCTTGGCACATTCAAGCCAAGACCGTTCCCCTTTGCATACTTTTATGCTTTATTAGGCAGAGGGGCCGAACTTCATGAAAATTCTCATCATCGGTTGTCGTTAAGCCCTTTTCCAGCCTTCTCATCAAGAAAATATCATCGAGCAAACTTGGTTTCGTTCATGCTCGTAAAAGTATCCGAATGACCATCCAGACAGTATAGGTTTAACCTTTTCCATCTTGATTGGACTACCAATGGTAAAGAAGTCTCTCATCCCCTACAGTATGGGAGAGCTCTCCTATGTATACTTTTATCCTTTTTTGAGCACAGGAGACTACCAATGAAAAAGATCCCCCACTGGAGTCTTCTTCATGCTTTCAGACTCTCTAAAATTGAAAGCAACATCGATCATTTACTTTCTCAGGCTTGCCAAAATCCCCAAGATCATACCACAATGGTGTCTCTAGACACCACCCCACAGAAAATAGTTTGGAAGCATTCCCACTTTAGGTCTCCTTTGTTCAAAGTACTCTAAAATGTGTCTTCCTTGAATCCCATCAGTACCAAAAGTATCTACCTCCCCCAAGTATTTCCCATCTACAGTGACACTCTTGATATTACAGCTATGATCCCATTCCCATGAGTCAGTTTCATTTGGTTCCTAGTCCTCCCTGTTGTCATACTCTGAACAAAGGAAGTTTGAGTCTACTACACTCCCTCTGCCCCTGTTCAACTCTTTCCCTCACCCCCCCATTCAGTGGGTCAGTCCTCAAATCATCTCACATCTTTCGGTTATCTCCCTTGTGCTTTTGGTCAAGGAAACACCATTGCCTTGACCAGGGGCATGTCTCCCTCTGTCGAGGACAACACACATATTCCAGAGGATAGGCCCATAGGTCCCTATATCTTGGTTTCATTAACCTCATTAATGAGTTCCTCGGACCACTTGAGAGGAGTCCTTAGTGCCTCTCGTGATGGGTGTTTCTCACATGCTCGACTCCAGCTACATCATCGTACCATTGAGATTCATACATGGTATTGGTTTATGCAGTATTTGGTCGAAGACCCTGGATGTCACCTGACTCTAGAACATTGATGAGTCTATTCAAGGGACCTAAATAGGCTTATGTCCCTTGTGATTTTTGGGTTGCATTGGAGACAATTTTCAAAAGCCCCAGCAGTGATTCTATATAGATTTATGATTGATGTATCATACTTGTACCGCAGAGACTCTGAATCTCCATCAGTGAGTCCATACAACTATGTACAATTCTAGATCCAGTAGGCTATCAGTCATGAAGATATAGCATTCCATGAGAATTCCATGCTTCCAATGTAGAAGTTCTTCAGATCAGTCTTCTATTCAACCTCTCATTGAGGCAACCACTACGTATCATCTGTTGTATATGATCGACTCTTATATTATAGAGCATAGATCATATTATTCTTTTGACATTGTTATGATCATGGGGATGCCCGTCTCATCCATATACATGTCACACATTATTTGTATCTCACCCATTGATGGGAACCATATTAATGCAAAAACCAAAAGCCACCATGCCTGAGCCCAGGAAGCACCACCTCTTCGTAGAAAATCCTATGATGTCTATCGGCCATACGATGAGCTCCCACCCTCACATATCAGGGGGCAATTTGTTAACCCAAAAAATCCCTCACTCAACTCTACATGGCCTACACCACCCGAGCATACCCATACACAACCCCATTTGACCCCCACACCCTCAAGAAGGATTAAAAACATGAAAAGGGGATTAAAAACCCCTAAAAAGAGCCTAAATAGCTCTCATAGGGGCTAAAGCCTCCAAAAAGGGGCTAAAACCCCTCAAAGGAGCCTAAAACCCTAAAAGGAGCTAAAGATTGAGCAAAAGGGGATAAAATCCCAAAAAAGGGGCTAAAGCCCTGACCAGGGGCTTAGAACCCTAAAAAAGCTATATATAGAGGGGTGGGGGTCAACATTCCTCCCTTGCATACTGTTATGCTACCCGAATGGATGCCTTGAGACCATCTACCTCTCAAGCCACCCACACTCCCTCTCATTCATACTCCCATTGAGCCATAGCTCCCCCATTCTCAAGAGAGAGGTGCTTCTCTAAGCTAGGGCATGGTGGCCCATTTCCACCAAGAGGTATAAGCTTTGTTTATTGTCATTTTTATTCTAGTTTTTCTAACTTAGTTTGCTTGCAGGTTCATTTTATGTTCTAACAAGTTGTATGCAAGTTCCTGGAGTCTAACCTTGTGTGTAGGGTTTCCATTTCTTTCTTTTCTGTTCTCTTTGATTCATTTATGTTTTGTTTTTCTTGCATTATCATCAGGAATGCTACCCTTCCATCCTATAGACGGAAGGTAGCCATTCCTACCTTATAGTAAGGGAGAAATCCCTGCTACAAGGCAAAATGTTCGTATGGAACGAACTCAAAGAAAACTTTACCAAGGACTTTAAATTCATACCGGAAGATGACAAACTAGTTGAAGCAACAAAACAAATAAAAACATTTATACAACCAACTGTTCATCACAGTTCGACACAAAATCATAACCGACCGAAAGCATCATGTAATAATATTCAGTCTAATAGAATACCACCATCAACAAGAATTCGACTAGAAAATGAGTGTACACATGGAAAAAAAAATCGGTGGAAATCTGATCATCCAAANGTATTTCTTGTTTTTGGGGTAGCGGGGTCCATCAAAAGTATGCGGTGTGGGTACTCGTTGGATCCGGAATCAAATTCCGCATCCAACGAGCTCTCCCGATCAAAATTTGAGTAAAAACATAGGGATATATGTCGAAAATACGAACAAAAAAAGTAGTTTTTTTTAATGACAAATATGTCAATTCAACCATTATGGTTGACTTATTTTATTGAAATTCTATTGGTTCTTGAATTCCAACTCACAAAAAATTATTTTGGCACGTTTTCTTATAAGGCCCATTTTAGACCCCAAATTTCCTCTAATGCGATGAAACCAATTAGAACGATATTCAAGGTTGAATCGACCGAAAAAGAATATACTAACTGGATGACAACAACAGACATCCCATCATAATTTTCACAATTCAAGGAACGAATTGAACAAATCAATGAAAGCAATGCGCCAGAATGGATCGGCACGAAGGTTAAAACCAAAGAAGTCGACATCTCCAATGATAACAGACCAAAAATGGCAAGAATAGGTGACTATTGGAGTGAAGAACAAACAACATAAATAGTTAATCTACTGAAATAATTTCAGGATGTCTTTGCACAAGACTATAAGGACCTTAAAGGGTTAGTACAGGAAATGGGTGAAATGAATATTGATATCAAACCCGATGCAAGACCTGTAAAGAAAAGACCTTACAAACTGGCTCACAAATATAAGGAAATAGTGAAAAAAGAGATTGACAATATGTTAGTAGCTAGAATCATCTACCCAATTGACTAGTCAGAATGTGAAAACCCAATGGTCATTCAACCAAAAAACATGACCCAACAAAACTGAGAATCTGTGTAGACTTTTGGGAGCTGAATAAAGTCACTTTAACAAATCCATTTCCAACTTCGTTTGCAGATGAAATCCTAAATGAAGTTGTCGGATACGAGTTCTACTTATTTACAGATGGATTTTTAGGATATAATCAATTGTCGATTTCCAAGGAGGATCAGAAGAAGACAACATTCGTCTGTGAATTTGGATCATTCGCATACAGAGTCATGCCATTTGGTCTTAAAAATGCACCAGCCATATATTAAAGAATAGCATTCAAAGCATTTCAGGAATACATATATAAAACAATGTTTGTATACTTTGATGATTGGACGATTTAATCCATGTTGCACCCATGTTGAAATATCATTGCAAATGGTTAAGACTAATGCTAGAGCGATGCCGACAAATACAACTATCACTCAACATACAGAAATGCATCTTTTTTACCCCTATAGGAATTCTAGTACTGGGACATATAGTATGTAATGAAGGAATCAAAGTTGACTTTGCAAAAATAAAAATCATCCTCGACTTGAAACCTCCAGTGAATCCAGAACAAGCCAGAGTGTTATTAGGGCATACGGGCTACTATAGAAAACCCATTCGTCATTACTCAGAACTATTTAAAAAGAAGATCCTATACCGACAGATACCCTTTTGACCATACCATCGAGTTTAGAATGCCCACCTTCACCTATACCGCCTTCAACCTTAGTTCCACCTTCAAGACCACCAAAAATTACACAACCATCCACCAAACCCCTTCTTGAAACGCAGATAATAAAACCTGAATTTCTAGTCATTTCAGCAGAGCAGCAAACCGAACAACCGACAAAGCAACAATAAAAAAAACAGCAAGTAGAACCAATACCGACTGGAGAAATGGATGCAAAGAATGGAGACCAATCCCGAAGGAAAAGAAAAGAAAAGAAGCAGAAGAAAGTAGAGAAAGAAAAACAACAAACACAGATAACATCAGCCATCCACCTGACTCAGCTAGGGTCAACCACAGCAGTGGATACACATAAAATCAAGGACGATGAATTGGACCAACTATTGGAGACCCTTAATAAAGAGTTTGGAGAAAGGATATAAATAAGAAAAGAACATATTGAAAAACTTAAAGAAAAACAAGTTGAATTTCTCACAAAATGTAGGGATCTAGTTAAACAAGTCATACTAGTACTACAAGAGGAAGACATTGACAAGTTGTTGGATCAGGAATACTAGTTGTTTGAAAGTGTCGTGTCTAGTCTACAAACACAACTACAGGAAAACAAGGAATATAAGACTGAACAGACCTCTGTACTGTTAAGGAATCAATTCATAGTGTTCTCCGAAGCTCATAGAGTACTGAAAGTGCATTTTGAGGAATCCAATGTCACAGAGGAAGTCTTAAGAAGCTGGGTCACCTAATATAGCCAAGTATTTCAGCATCAAATAAGTACACGTGAACACATCAAAACACTTCAGATCCAATGAGGAGACACAGAAGAAATTAATAAAACAATTGAAGACCAACTTACATAAGAGAAAACAAAGCTGGACAAATTGGAGAAACAAGCACATCAATGGTTAACTCAATCCAATCCTAGCTTGGAGAGCCTTGATGAGATTTATCTGCACATGAAAATATTACTCAACACTGCAAAGGAGAAAGCACAATTTTTGGGCCCCAACATGAATAATATTGTGGACTTGTCTATACAGGAGAAGATGTCAAGCTTGTCAAGCATCACAACCTTGACCATCGATATCCAGAAGGCACTCTGCAATTTGGAATAATTTTAGCACTAGCTAGCAATTATAGTAGAATCCATTGTGGAGATTTGTGTACATAAACGAGCATCAATCAGACAACATAGTCCATAAGAAAAGCAACTGTAGGAACTACTTAAGACAGTCACTTTTCTTACCTCCCCTATTTCTTCGAGACGAAGAAAGGTTTTTTTCCTGGGGGAGATGTTGGAGGAGCTAGTCGGTTGGCTGACTAATTGTAGATTAGGTCAGCCTCATCATTCATGTTGGTTAAGTGAACCGATAGGTAGTTACCATAACTATTTTGTAAATGTATAAATAGGTTGTTGAGCCAGATATGAACTCAGTCCGGTTTATTGTATGAACCCACATGTGTTATTGAGTAATATAAGTTGTATTCTACCCACTATTCTTGTCTCTTGTCTCTGTTATGATTATATGATTCTTTATGTGTATTATTGGTAACCTTGCAATCAAAGTGATTACAATACATGGTAGTTTTTTTTTTGTTATGAAAACGACATCAATTTTATCTAAAGTAAAATTGGAAGACCTTAGTCCTGCAAACAATTGTTGGAACACCTTTCTAGAATAGTTGAAGGTGCTTCTTAGTAAATGTTAGAATTTTTATCATTTAAGCAATATGATCTAGGATATTATCTAAGATAATAACATGCACAACAATAATCACAAGAGACAAGAGACACAAATATTTTCCTCGGGGAGACCATAAAGGAAAAAACCCCACAACTTCCTCAGAGATAGAATGAGCACCAATGGTAGCAGTAAAACCCAAAGACAGAAAATATTATCTCCACATTTGTTCTCTCT
The DNA here is from genome assembly GCA_001517045.1 of Pseudotsuga menziesii. Taxonomy (NCBI): domain Eukaryota; kingdom Viridiplantae; phylum Streptophyta; class Pinopsida; order Pinales; family Pinaceae; genus Pseudotsuga; species Pseudotsuga menziesii. The sequence goes on along the minus strand of LPNX011126009.1, from coordinate 103,634 downwards.
CTCTCTCTCTCACTTGAGATAGCTTCTCCTCTCTCACTCATGAGCCCCAGTGAGTGACTGTATGTGTGATAAATAGAGAGGCCCATTCTCTATTTATATTCTTTCATTCACTTAATGTCCACTCCAACAAGTCGACCTCACTTAACAATTACTTACCAGGTTCGACTTCTCTAGGAGAGTCTAATAACCCTAGTGCCCCAAAAATATGGGGAATTTTCCCTCTGATCAACAAGAAGGGTTAAACGTAACTCAATTGTGGGGACTATTTCCCCGAATTACAATGGAGGGTTAACCTCAATGACTTTAGATGACTTGTTTACATTATTGAATCTCTCGATCGGAACATTAAGGCATGAAAGGACTTAATTACATTACAGATACTTCCCAGAATAAACATCTGGGTACAATACATAAGATATACAAGTGAATACAATCCAAATTTACAAATACATCAACACTCCCTCTTAACTTGGAAGGTATTTTCTTGACACAATTTATTAGCACAAGTCTTCTTCTCTATATCATCTGGATCATCATCAAGTCATCTTCATCTTCAAGTCATCTTCATCGTCAATTCTAGATCATCACTTGATTTGGATCATCATCAAAGATGGATCATCACTAGATCATCATCATCATCACTGCTTTCGCTATCTCAATCAAATCGTGCTATCTCTTCATTCTTCTCATCATAGGAAGTTCTACAGACCCAACCCTTTTTCATGTTGGTTGTAGGGATATCCTCCAGGTAGGTCTTCATCTTCTTCAGCACTTATATCTAACCATGAGAGGAACACATCCAAGAACCATGTCAGAATGGCCTGCACTTACATCTTTCATTCTCAAAGAATGGCTCTCAGCTCTAGTCTGAGTGTTAGTCCCAGATTGAAAAAAAATCCTGGTAACTGATCAGGTTCCTCCATTCTCCCAGAGAATGTCCTCTCAGCACTAAGATGAGCTTCAGACCCATACTGAATCAATTTCTTGGTAACTAACCAGGTGCCTCCATTCTGCCAAAGAATGGCTTCTCAACACTATGCTAAGCTTCAATCCCGAACTAAATCAAATTTCCTGGTAACTGACCAGGTGCTTCCATTCTCCCATAGAATGGCTTCTCAGCACTAAGATGAGATTCAGTCCTAGAATGAATCAATTTCCTGGTAACTGAACAGGTGCCTCCATTCTCCTAGAGAATGGATTCTCAGCACTAAGCTGAGATTCAGTACCATAATGAATCAATTTCTTGGTAACTGACCAGGTGCCTCCATTCTCCTAGAGAATGGCTTTTCAGCACTAAGCTGAGCTTCAGTCATGGACTGAATCAATTTCCTGGTAGCTGACCAGGTGCCTCCATTCTCCCAGAAAATGGCTTCTTAGCACTAAGCTAAGCTTTAGTCTCAGACTGAATCAAATTTCTTGGTAACTGACCAGGTGCCTCCATTCTCCCAAAGAATGGCCTTCATCACTTATATTTTACCATGGGAGGAACAAATCTAACAACCATGTAAGAAAGGCTCTGTGCTTACATCTAATCATGTGGGAACTCATCCTGTAGTCACATCAGAATGGCTCTACACTTACATCTGATCATGGAAGGAACCAATCCTACCATGTCAGAAAGGCTCTCGGAATCATCACCTCCCCTTGGAGGGAACCTCGATCTAGAGAACACCAAGATTCTCCCTGAAGTAGTCGAACTTCACTCTGGCCATTTCTAGCATAGAATCACATTAGGGATGATAACATCCAAGGATAACCTGTGAGCTTCACCAGGACCCATTACATCTAAGGACAACCTACAGGACCGTTTACATCTGATCCACCTACGAGCTTCGCTAGGATTTTATGCTCAAACAACCTGTCTCACCGACTATGCAAGAAATCTCTCTTTCAAGAGATATCGATCTAGATCACATACTGGAGCTTCACTACTCCTCTTTCGGCTATAATATGCACCATGTAGGACTGCTTCCTACTAAACCAAGAGATCACACCTGATCTCATACTGAAGCAACACCTCGAAGTGCTCTTCTTATCAATGGCACTGCCTGCCCAATCTGAATCCACAAAACCATCCATGTTAGTCTTTTGATTCAATTCATACTTTAGCCCATAATCATCTATACCCTTCAGGTACCTCAATGCATGCTTTGTAATCATCGGGTGAACATGTCTCAATGTGTTCACACCAAAGCAAATATCTGGTCTCGTATTCGTCAGGTACATCAAGGAACAAATCATCTGATGAGACATCGTGGCATCAACCATATCTGATGAAGCATCACTCAATAGATTCAGGTTTGATGCCATCGGTGTTGCCATGGCCTTGCATTCCATAATCCTGAGCCTATTTAGGATCTCTACTGCATACTTCCCTTGTCCTAGGGAGATTCCATCCGCATTCTGCCACACCTTCATGCCTAGAAAGTAGTGCATCATATCCAAGTCCTTCATCTTGAACTCGGCAGCAAGTCTCTTCTTGCAACTTTAATGAGTTCCTCTTTTCTATTAGGAACAAGTCATCGACATATAATAGGAGCATCACTAGCCTTCCACCTTCAACCTTGAAGTAAAGGTTGGAATCCTCTTTACTCTACTTGAATCCTAGATCCATTAGTAAGCTGTCCATCCTGTCATACCATGTCAAAGCTCAGGATCTTCTGCAGTCACTCCCTCTAAAGAGAAGCATCATACTCCCTCTGTATTTCATATTCTATGCACTGAAACATTCTGTACTAGATTGACAAGTAGCTTCCTCTGCTACTAATATTCTATGTATCCATCTAGGTTCACTGGATACCAAGATCCTCTATTTTGAACCTTTTCAAAAGTTCTTCTTGCACCCATATGTGAGCTTGTCATCCTCTATAGGCTTTCATCTTCAACCTTGTATAAAAGGTTAAAATCTTCATAACTCTAGTTGATCTTCAATCTCCTCATGTATGTGTTATCCCATGGGTGTCTTTTGAGCTCATACAAGGCCTTCTTTCATTTGCACACATGATTCTACCTATCATGTGTCTTAACTTCTAGTGGCTGCAAATATCTCTTCGTAGTCTATTTCGTCTTTCCGTGAGAAGCCTCATGCTATGAATATTTCCTTGTATCCCACAATGTTTCCATATACTGCATGCTAGATCTTGTAGATCCATATGGAAGATACTACAGACTTCCCTTCAAGTATTGATGTTGCATTCTAGACATCATTCTTCTTAAACTGGTACTCTCCTTCCCTTTCTTCTTGTATTCGTCTTCATAGCTGGAAGGTTCTTCATCAATGATTTCGCTCAATAGTGTTACATAACTACACTGTGTTTGATATCTCTTCTTTGAAAGTATTGTCATATTATTCTTCATCTTGGATTCTTTCTTGAACTTTCATCACTTATTCTTTGGAACAAGTCTCATCCTTCTTTTCTTGTAGGTGATTGTACGCGATCTTTCCTACAAGTCAAATGCATTTGTATGGTTAGAAACATTTCATAAGGCATATTCATAATGGGAAATTATTAATGCATAAATATATGATCATGCAACTATTTTAGCCAATACAACATTCATCCATATCTCATGGAAACTTTCTAGATGCCTTCCATATCTACCAAGACAACATTGAGATTGTGCACTAATCCATTATGTTAGAAAAGAGGTTTCAATCTAGATAAGTAGCAATGGAGAGTTGTATAGCACCATGAGCTACTTACCCATCACATGTGTATTAGTAGTATACTGTCATTAATGCAAACATTCTATCATGCATAATACATCAACTAAATATAAACAAATGCATAACAAAACAATATCATGAAATGACAATTGAATATTTATCTTTATTTGGTTCATGGGTAGACTCCTTCTTGAGCCTTCAGCTTCATCATCTTCTTCATTCATAATTTCTTATCCAAATGCTAATATGGATAAGACGTTCTTCAAGACTTGAGTCCTTTGTATTCCTCATCACTTGAGGGATCTTCTTTGGATGGTGAGATCTTGATCTTCATTTGCTCCCATATTCTCTTCTCTTATTATGAGTTGAGCTTCTTCTTCTTCCTAGAGTCTGCTGAAAGTAATCACTTCCTTCTAGCACACATTCTTTGAATGAATGAATCCCATGATCCTAGGAGGCCATTCAAGGTAACTTCTACATTCTCCACTTCTTCTTCTACTGCTTCAAGTTGTTCTTTGATTTGAGAGACCCTTGTAAAGTATGACTGCATGGTATCTGCATTCTGGATCTTCATATTCTTCAACCATTTTCTCAAATTCATCTTCCGATTTATGTTATTCCCTTCAAATAGCTTGGTTAAGGAATCAAACATCTCTTTAGGTGTATTTAGGGAAGAAACTTGTGATATAAGGTGATTTTTGATTGAATCAGCAATGATCTTCTTGGCCTTGACGAAGTTCTTCTTGTGTAAGGATTTTATCCTCATCTCCCTTTGAAACTGGAACCTCTTCACTTATGTGGGTGTCCAATTCATTTTCTGCAAGAACCAATGAGATCCAATACTTCCATGCTTGGAATTTGTCAATTTCACCAAGCTTGTCATCAAGCTGGTGTGACTAGTCATTTAGAAATGAGAACCTCAAATGTAAATAGCAAAAGATTAGATCTTACCGATTTGAGGTGTCTGTCCTAGTTCTGGAACTGCTAATCTAGGGTTTGTTAGAGAAACCCTAATTTTCAAAAATTTGTAATCTTTTAGATTTGATTGGATAGAAATATAGACCTCTTTAAGGTGAGCTATCCAATGTACTCCTTTTCTGAAAATAGTGGAGGGAAGCTCCCGCAACATGAAGCCCTAGTTTACCAATTTCTTCTATAGAAATTCCTGATACTGTTTCTGTGGTATCTCCAAAAGTAATGTTCCTCCATGTATAAAAATTTGCACCATATTTTCCTTTTCTATCCTATTTCCAATGCTGTAGGTCTGAGAAGAATTGGATTAACCAATTGAGACTTATTCCCATTTTCCAAAGGTGACCTATTTCAGGAATGTTCAGAAGAGTGATCTTGTACGGACTGCCATGTGTCACCGGTTCATCTTCAAGGTATGAAAATTTTACCACATAAGTTACAATCCGTGCCCTTTCTAGAAAATCTTGAGAAATTGTATTTCAACCTTCGTTTCCCAAGATATGTCAATTTTCCCCAGGTGTCCTGTTTAGGGATGAATCCTGGGAGAGGCTGAAATCCTAACTTGGAGGAATCATATCTCCTAGAGTATAGCGAATATGAGGCTGAAACTTGGAAAAAGTGTACATCAGGAATTTAGCTTCGAACTATGAAAGTTTTGGAACCCGAGCCTTCTCTAATATTGAGATATAGTGAATCTACAAAAACTATCAGTTTCAGTATTTTAGGGTTTTTTTTCAGGCCTGGGGTCAAACTAGGGTTTGAATTTCCCATAGTTTTACCCAACCAAAAATATTGACCCAGATCTCTAAACTTTGATTTTGATTAGGAGAGAAATCCTATGCAGGGCTCACTCAAAAATTCCTCTTCTGTAAAAAGGCCTAATTTCCTGCAACAAAAACTGAAAATGCTCGGAATCAAATTTTGCTTCGACAGAAAGATGCGCCCTTCAATGGAGAGTTAGCCTAATCTTATTTTTTTGATGGGTTGTGGAGAGAGACCCAAAAAGCAATAAGCCCTAGGTTCTGTAGTTGCACAGTGTCTTCTTCTCAGGTTAGCTCTGATACCATGTTAGGTTTTTTTATCATTTAAGAAATATGATCTAGGATCTTATATGAGAGAATAAAATGCACAACAATAATCACAAGAGATACAAATATTTTCCTCAGGGAAACCATAAAGGAGAAAACCCCGCAACTTCCTCAGAGATAGAATGAGCACCAATGGAAGCAGTAAAACCCAAAGACAGAAAATATGATCTCCACAGTTGTTCTCTCTCTCTCTCTCACTTGAGAGAGCTTATCCTGTCTCACTCATGTGCCCCAGTGAGTGAGTGTGTGTGTGATAAATAGAGAGGCTCGATCTCTATTAATATTCTTTCATTCACGTAATGTCCACTCCAACAAGTCAGCCTCACATAACAATTACTTACCAGGGTCGACTTCTCTAGGAGAGTCTGATAACCCTAATGCCCCACAAATGTGGGGACTTTTCCCTCCGATCAACAAGGAGGGTTAACCTTAACTCAATTGTGGGGACCATTTCCCTGACGTACAATGGAGGCTTAACCTCAATGACTTTACATGACTTGTTTACATTATTGAATCTCTCGATCGAAACATCGGGGCATGACATGACTCAATTACATTACAGATACTTCCCGGAATAAACATCGGGGTACAATACATAATATATACAAGTGAATACATTCTGAAGTTACAAATACATCAACAGTAAATTGATGGTATAATTCAACTAACATGCGGTGTTTGTGCAAAGAGAAGTGGGTGCTCTTACGATCCAAGGTGGATGAGATATGTGTGTAATACAGATAACTAAACTAAAATGGGAAAATATTTGACAACCAACCTCCAAAGTCAAAAAAAGGGGGGAATTTGGCCTAAAAAATGAATAAATAAATAAATTAAAATAGATCCATATTAACAACGGAATGTGAGGTTTATACTAATTTTTTTCGAACGTCTCATTGTTTTATAGCTTTGAGGTTAATATAGAGTTATGTTGGTATAATGAAAATTCTACCGATGAGATATGATACACAAGTTCAAGTAAGGGTCCTTAACTTCCCTTCAATTTTACTAACAATGGGAACATGAGAAACCAATTGCAATGGTTTTGTCACAAATTCATATGCATTGATGTCCTTTGTGCTAGTTGGAGCCTCTTATTATCCAAGTTTGAACTTCAACAATGAAGGTAGTCAACTCAAAAGTGGTTCTTGGTTCAAGTGATTGGACTATGTTGCCTTATCGATTTCCTTCCATGACAATATAATTATAGGAAGATTTCCATACCGTTCATTCATTCCATTGAATCTAGATATGTGTTTTCCTTATTGTTTGTGTCATCCATCACTACAATGGATTTGGGGTAAATCAATTTGAGGGAACGCTATTGCACTAACTCTAAATATGTATTGTAGTAACCCAGGTTTTTCCTAGAGACTAGAGTTCCCTATTTGGGGGGACTTTCTAGTTTTATCATGTATTTAGCTTTAATTAACTACAATTCCACTTCAATACACTCTAGTTAAATTAGATTGAACTTTAGTTCATATTTGTTTCTATTTTTGGAGATTACTGTCCTTGAAAGCTTCCAATTATTAGATACCTTTGTATAGCACATGAGAAAAATACCTCACCACTTAATTTGGGGCCATCCCTACATTCTAGGTACTTAGTTGGCATTGTCAGTCTAGATTTCATACTAGTAGACATATGAGATCATCAAGGACACAATGGTGTGACATACTTCAAAGTGCATCTTATAACGCAATCTAGCCCATCCTCTCAGATATTCTTCTAGGAAAATTTCTATACTTAGTTTTCTCCATTTCACCCCAGCTTTTATGAGAGATGGATCTAGAAAAATCTGAATTTCCTACATTATATTTTGTATTCTAGTTCCCAAATCCATCCCCCGTTGTTCTCTTCCAAAGTGGAATCTTGCTATTAGAGTCTAGGATCTCGTAGACTTTAACCTAGATTTAAACTTCATTTTATGTGTTTTGCTTGATTTTTAGAGGAGCTATTTTGATGCTTCTTCTTTGTAATGACATTATTGTACCCAATAGCCCCATTGACCTACTTTAGTGGTCATTTTTTGGACATTAATAGAATTACCATATCTTATCTAAATGTTGGAAAAAATATGCATTATTTATGAGAAAACATGGATGGAAATAAATTATGAATTTTTCTAAATGTAAATCCAATATGCTAAGTTGTACATTTTCTGCTTTTATTTTAGGAGATGATATCTTTCATAGTCGCATATTGTATTTTTCTTTGTTGGATGTATTTTTTCATTCCCATTGACTTATCACCTACCTTTTGTTAGATTTTTATCATTTAATCAATATGATATAGGATCTTATCTGAGAGAATAATATGCACAACAATAATCACAAGAGCCACAAATATTTTTCCTCAGGGAAACCATAAAGGAGAAAAACCTACAACTTCCTCAGATATAGAATGAGCAGCAAAAGAAAAAGTAAAACCAAATATGATCTCCGATAGTTGTTATCTCTCTCACTTGTGCGAGCTAATTATCTCTCACTCATGCGCTACTATTGGGTGACTGTGTTTTAAAAAATAGAGACTCACACTCTCTATTTATACTTGTTTTCCACTTGAAAATTACTCTACAGGGCCGACCTCACTAGGAGAGTCTAATAACCCTAATATGACTCAACTATGGGGACTCAAGACTTAGAGTATTTCATCATACAGGATGAGTGACTGAAGATCACCCTCTGAGATGTGTAGTTTTTGAATACCCTCCAACTTTTGGGCATGATCGACGATATCTCATGGAAGCTCCTACGGAGGGTGTTGATGGATGGCCTACGTGCCAGGCATTGCTATGCATTAGCTTATGTGCATGTGTCATAAATATTGGTGTGCTGCATCAATATTCTACAGAATTTAGTAGTGGAAATGATGGTGCTATGAGTACTGGGATCGAAAGGTCCACACAATATCTTGGGCGTCCAGCTACTAATGGTTGAGAGTGTGTTGAGTGGAACATACTATGGTTGGGCCCAGACGTACTTGACAGTGGTTCGACATGTCTTAACCAGTCTCTTTTGGTGGATGGGGATTTCTGTTTACCCTCCTTTTGTGCTCATTCTTCTTTTAGTGACTACCAACACTGCAACCGTATATGGTAGTTTGCAACGGGGACCTCACGAGCCTCGCATGAGGAGATGGTGTGAGATGATGATTAGGGAGGGAGGTGGCCTGGTGGGTCATTTTTTCACCTAGGATATTTTTACATAGTGGCAGAAACTTCCTATCCTCATAGAGGACTATCCATACATGGGGATGGACTACCAGGGAGGTCTAGAGATACCTAGACCTCCAGGATGGGTTTGGGGACCTGACGGTATGTATACATGACTCTTTGTGGTTTCAATCATATATAGTTTACTAGCATAGTGGTAGCTATATCATGTGTGTGATAGATACTGATGACATATTGTTTCCTTGTGAAGACATGGGACCGCACCCTCTAGCGGGGTACCAACCACGTATGGTAACGATAGAAGGGTGTCCAAAATTCCACCTGGTCATGGGCATAGGAGGAGGAAGAGTGCTACATTGGGCTCACTACGGTTGGACGTGGAGTGGCTATTATACTTGTCATCGACTATTGATGGCAGTACCTACACGACGATCTAATCGCCGCATGCTATAGAGCTCCTCTAAAGTGGATTTTTCTGATGAGGAGGATCGTAGTTGTTGTTGAGCATGTCAAGGTGATAGCACAGGGGGACGTGATGATAGAGGAGGAGAGATAAATGAGGAGGAGGAAAATGAGGAGGACATAGAGTCATAGGAGGATAACTTAGACTAGCAGCATGTGATGCTGCCCCCAATGCATTTGAGCATGGGGATTTTTCTATGATATGTATGATCAGATGACATATGATTTATATGATGTATATGACATATGATTTATATGATGTATATGACATATGTATTCAGGACTATATGATGATGCATGGTGTATTTTATTTCCTATATGCGATGATTGATGTGCAACTCTATAACTTGGTTATCCATTTTTCTTGCTACACTATTGAGCCTTCTAGAAACATGCATGGATGAAATGGATTTGAAATGTCTAACAAAGTGTCTAGCGTGCAAGAAATTTCTAAAGATGAAGGGATCATGTACCCTATACTAGTAATTCAAGTGGGAAACAAGCAGCTGGGAGTCATTCATGATGGCATCAAGGCAATGAATACCCAAGTGAAGGGCGACGATGAGGACACCTGCAACATCATAGTACTCAACCTGGCATTTGGTAGCAATACCACCACACATTCTGTCGATATGGATCAACTCATGTGATGAGGAATAAATGATCCATGTAGCAGAGGTGAGATTAGGAGACAATCTACTTACATCTCCAATGAAAACAACATATAAAGGTGAGATAGGATCCATCTGGAACAACCAAGGAAACAAATTGTGAGACTCATGGTAACAAAAATGCAAAGAAAAAATGGAAAACCATGATACAACGGTATGCATGGTGAAATACTTCTTGTATCGAACCTCTTAAGGTAGATGCCATTGTGAGGATTTTTCAAGAGGTGAGAGTTGGAGTAAGCAAGGAGGTATCCCCCCTTGCTGAGACATCAATGGATGTGTTGTTGGCACAATAGATCCCATTTTACCAGGTAAAATGGGAGCCCTATCCTCTCATAATTAAAGAATTTTTTATTATTATTGTTTTACTTATGGGGTATCATTCATATTTTCCTTCATCCTTTTAACTTTTCATGTCTGAGATAAATTTCTTCAAAACATTGCCTTTTTTGTTTTTTGAATTGCGGAAAATCTACTTTTCTTTTAAATTTTATGTTTTTGCAATCCAAAAAGCGGATATCAGAAGTCCCTTTTTTTGAGGTTTTGAGAATAATGTTTCCTGCAACCCACAATGCGAATTGTGGATGTTCATATTTCTCTTCTTTTTTATTTTCACCTTTCCACAACCCTCAATATGCAATGTAGATTGCAGATGTTAGAAAAAATTTCACAATAAAATTTCGATTTAGCGGTCCCACATTCCGCAACTTGCAATGTGGATTGCAGAAATCAGAAACTCAAAATAAAATAAAACCATAAAATTGAATCTCCACGATTCCATAATCTGCAATGCAGATTACGGATTGCGAAAGCAATAAAGTAATATCCAATCAAGAACTCTTATTCCGCAATTTTGCAACCGACAATGTAGATTGCAGATTGCAGAAATTAAATAAAATAAAAGTTGTCAATAGCCCTTCTGCACAAGTTTTTCCTGCATTAATATTAACCATTGATCTGTTTGAAATCTATGGTTCAAATTCATCTCCATTGGGTTTACTAGTTTAATATTTTGAATTTTCAATATTCTTTTCATCATATTTTACTTTCAAATTTCACCTTGGCGAGAGATTTTTCTATGAATTTTCATCATGATAACACATTTTCTTTCTCTTAAGTGAAGTGTTGGTAAGTCTTTCAAACTTCTTGCTCCCCATTGTTCTAATTTTAGTCATTTTTATTCAGGTAAAAATTGATTATTTTGCTGCATATTTTTTACCATAATTTACCTCATACCCTACAAACCATGTTGAGGAACACCAGATCCAAAACTACTCTTAATGAGAAAAATAAAAAATACCCCAACTCTGGAATCTTCTCAGACACCAGTGGGCACATGTCTGACACCTATCATTTGGATACCATTTGGATTGGTCTAGGATTTATGCCATTTTTGACAATTATGACTTTTTTCCATTCATCATGATCAATCTGCATTCGTTAAGATCAGAAAATACCAACTCCATGCTATAGCATACAGACTAACATTTTTTCCTTACACAGACCTAATGAAGTGGGTAATCAGCTAGGTGAACCATTAGGACCACTCTTTCAATGACAAGACACAGACCCAGTTGACCTCCTTTCATGTAGAGGTGTTTACAAGAGCCTATTCTCTTATCCCACCTCAACAATTTCTCAACAAGCAAATCCTTGAGACTTATGCAACCCAATACAACTTTGAAGAAATGATAAGTCCTGGATGGACAACCCTATTGAATTCCTTCCTAAACCCGACAAGCTATATCCTATCTCCTGGTTCAAGGAACCTTTGTCCTTGTTGGTGGAAATGCTATGCAGGTTGTATGGGTTGTCAAATTGCATAGTGTTTAAAGATGAATGCGAACACCTCGAGCACCATATTCTCACAATAAGTGAGTCTTTCAATCTAGATTATATTCTGTCAGTTGTGTTGAAAGAGGCCATTGAAAAGTACCAGAAAACTACGGCGTCCAGAAAACCCACCTTCTACCTATCGGCCTATGTAAGGGACATGTTTTGTGTGACATATCCTTTCCCATACATGGGATGGAATTGGACGAGGGTTGCACCCCCTCCTTCACCCTCCACTCCTCATGCCTCCACACCATTCATTACCATTCCTCAAGTGAGCATGCATATCCCTACCACTGCCATTCCTCATCTTGCACCTTTTTGTCACAATGCCTGAACTATCAACCCCCACAGTTAATGAACTGGAATATTTTGATGAGGATGTAGTGGTGTTCCTTAGAGAATAATTTTAGAGTAGGGCAGAAAAGGTTGTGGTGAATAAAGGATCCAAGAGATCCAGGGAGGTAAAATTAAATCAAGGCTTAATGCCTAACCAAATCATATGGAAGAGACCATATACAAATGTTAAACAGGAGGCCTTAGAGACGGCAGGTGCCATGGGAGATTTTGTAGGGGCTAACTATGAATTCGTTTCCTCACTCAACAAGGAAATTGAGATGAAAGAAAAAGAGTTGTAGAATATTAAGTAGCAACAAGCACAAGCAATGGCACAAAATCAACAGGAGTTGTAGGATTTGAAGAATGGCTATGAGGACCAGCTTAAGCAAGTGCAATAGAAGAATAATATTCTGAAGCAACAACTTGAATAATCACAAGGGATCAATGTCAAACATGCTAAGAATATTACATCCCTTGAACAACAATTGAAATACTTTCAATTCATATCTATTACTTCCTCTTTTTCCAAGTTTACATAGGAGGAATTTAAGGAATTGTCCTACAAGATCCAGGATGACCTTTACAAGGTGATGGTTGGTATGTTTGAATTATTGAATGAGATTCAAGAAACCTACAATTATTTTAAACATCAATCTAACCTCTTGTATGAACAAAATCAGAAGAGGAAAGAGGAAACAAAAGCATATGACAATCTGGTGGATTGGCAGAGATACATCAAGAACAAACTTGAAGATGTGCTAGTTATTGATAAGATAAAGCTAAGGGGGATTAATATCTCCTTATAATCTTGGGAAAATGTGTGTGAATCATTGGAGTCCACCATTTAGGATGGATAGGTAACATGTAAGAAAAGGTGGTTCGCATAAGAGAAGTTGCTAAGTTTTTTGGACCTACCACTGATGGATCTAATTGGAGAGGTTATGCCCCCAAAAATCAAGCTAGAATAGGTCAAAGGGAAGTTCTTGAAAGTAAAGGAGCAGATTCAACAGCTCGGTCACCTTCACATGGAAGAGATCACGGAATGGATTGAGTCCCATTTCACTTTGCAGATGAGGATCAATTCATTGAATGGGACAAAGTTAAGAAAAGTGAGATCAATTCATTGATATGAAAGGATCAATTTCAACTAGAAAATTTCCAATACCAGGATATAACGAATTTATTAGATGCATTTTCCAAGTGGCAATCTACCCTTGGAAAATCTTGAAACCACATTTTGTGATCCCCATTTCTTTGGAGGATTTCTTTCTTTGTAATATTTTGTAACTATTACTTAAAGAGACGGATATTTTGTAACTGTTACTGAGATCCTTTAGTGTTATATGTTTGTTTTATCTTGCATATAGGAAAGGATTGATTTTTATGGTTACTCTGTCTGTTATGGTACCCCAAGCCATAGGAAGTTTTCTCTATAACAAAATTGGCAACCATACTGGGGACATTCCTTGTCTGTGTTTGGGGTTTGGGGGCACAATGTGCTTGATATTATTGACTTGCTCTTTGTTTCTCCTTGTTTCTATGTTGCATTTTATAATATATTCATCCATTGGCACTACCCTTTATTGGTTTGACCCTTGGCCTTATTTTTACCTCTGTCTTCTCTGTATACGTAGGTTTTAAGCCAAAAGTCACATACATACATATATTTTTTGCCAAAAGTAGCGTATACACGCAGGTTTTTGGCCAAAATCCATGTATACATGCAGATTTTTGGCCAAAATTCACATATATACGCAGCTGTTCTTTAAACAATCATAGACATCCTCCCTTTTGGTGAGTTTGATGTTATGGGAAGTTGTTGCGTGGGTTGTGAGTGTGGTTGGGTCTTCCTTGGGTCCGATGTTGTCTATTGGATGCTTCTTTTGTGACCACAGACCGTTTTTCATTGATTTTTCTTTGAAAGTAGTTTTAGTCATTTATCCTTTTTGTTTTTCCATTGGTGCATTACTCTTTTTTTTCTTGGTGTCTTGCTGGGATTGTGTTTTATACTTGCTACAGAGACTAAGAGTTTTAGATGACTTTTATTGCATTTTCATTCTTTTATATTGAAAAATACAAGGTAGTTGCATTTTTTGCATATGGCTTTGAGGAGGTACTTGCATTGGATTTCTTTGATGATAGTTTTATTTAGGCTTTCATATAGGAAGGATTGCATTGGCATTAATAAAGAAATATATATTTATGAATCTCATGTAGTGGCATACCCTATGTTTCATTTGACAAATATTACACTTAGCATTGTTTGTTATGGTGTGCATATTTACTTCACTGCTGAGTCATAACTTCATTAGTTGCATGATCATTTCCCTTTGAGTAATTACAACCAATTAAAATCAACGCATAATAAAATTAACTACACATTTTTATTTTATAGGTTTCACCAACAAGATTAGGTTTTAGTGTCTTGGAATAGTTCATTGTGAGTAAATTCTCCAAGACTACTAAACAACAACAAGTAGGTGTCTGTCCAAGTGAGATAGTGAAATCCTTGGTATAATTAGTGTTTCTCAAGATGCTCCTCTTACACGGGAGTTAAGCACGAGGTAGTGTGGGCGGTTAATGATTCAGATGACCCCTAGTTATACCTGAGTAGCACTGGAGATATTTCCAGGATTGTATTCGTATCTGGGGACTCTTTCAAGAGTTTCGGGCTTTGCTACCTTGCCCATACAGTCAATACCACCTGGGACTGTCCACCTAAGCATTGATTATATTGAGGTGACCTTAGTTTCCTTGCCTAGGTTATTGAGGGGGTACTTGCAGAGGTTATTCTATAGGTGTCCTAGCCAGGTAGGGGTCGAACAGCACAATCACTTTATGCGTTGAAGCTGAGGGCCACTATAATTGGTTATGTACATCTGCTTGTAGTGTATGGGAGTTTCAAGCCTCTCCTAGGTGAGACATACTTGTTGCATTCGAGAGCTCACATATCCTCCCCTTGGCTTGCTTGTATTTTGGCTGTAAATTTTCTTAGGAGTGTGCTCTTTGTGTGCTAGTTGGCCTTCGGGATCATGGTTACTTGAGTATATTTATTCTCTTAAGTTCAGATCCTTTTATTTTCGGCATGCTTGGTATCCTATCACCCATCCTTGGTCCTAGTATAGACCCTAGTGTCAGACTTGGGGGAATCACAGCCCCTTACCGTGCTGATATATTTGGGAATGGTCATATTCCATCCTCTACTCCATTTGTGGAGGATTTTTATTCCCATCACTCGGTATTTACAACAGTGGTGACCCTCACAGGGGTGGTAGTGGATACGTGAATGTTGGGTCTACATTTTACATTCCTTTTTATGGCCCATCGTGCACCGCACTGTTTCCTTTGAATTTATTTGTCATGATCATTCCTTCCTATTCCATATAGTTTGGATTCTTTATTGACTATTTTGGGTTGTTTTGGACTAATATGGTTGTCATGTAGGGTCTAGCTTTTGTACACTCTCTTTGAGGTTTCAACCCATTCGTTCCTATCACAGGTATCATGTCTAAACTTGCATATAGGTTAGGATTTCACATCCTCTTGCATTTTGCATGGCCTTATGATCGTTTCATTTTAACCTTAGGTATGAACCCATTCCATGGTATCACAGAACCTTCATGTTGTTGTTAGAAGTGGTACTATGTGAATGGCAGAGCTTTCCTATACATGGGTGTCCTAGTTAGCTCCCTTTTGCATTTGGTACCCATGTTGTGAGTCTTCTCTTAGGTCCGAGAGTCCCTTTTAGTCCCACCATGTCCTTGAGCAAGAGCTTCATACGCTTCTTGACCTTTTTTGCTGGCTATTTCCTCGGGACTCCCTTGTATATGTCAAGTTGTAATTGCATTATCATGAGTTTTTCTTGCCTTATTGAGCCTAATGCTGGATTCCATGACTTTGATTATGATCTATATAGCCCAATCTTGTCTTATGTCTAGCCACGCAGAGCCATTTTACATATGCTTTGTAGCTTGATTCCCCATTTTTTACCGGGAGGGGACTTTCCCCCGAGTGTCACTATCCTACACATGTGTCCTTGCATTGAGCATAGGTATGTTCTGCTACTTGGAACTAGTTTTTTTTACCATTGAAACTCGTCTCCTCCTAGTCTGTAACTATAAAGCACTTTTATTCTTTTTCAAGCTTTTCAAAATATTTGAGAAAGTCCAAAAAAATAAAAAAACCAAAAAGTCAGACAATAAAAGATATTATCTTTGGCAGCAGTCGATTCATGTCGCCTTCAAACAAAACACTGTATATCACATCCATTGGATGGTTTAATAGTTTGACTTTAGGAGTTGTACTCATTTCTCTGAGTTTATCTCCACTAATTGGTTAAGCTTCCAGTCCCTATGGAGCCTCTGTTGATGACTCCTGTGTCACAGAGATGTCCCAGTTTTGTATATCGATTCTATGCTGCCTACATTCAGTCACCATTCACCTTTATGCTCTTGTTCGAAGGAAGTTGAAACCTAAGTTGTCCATTCCTCAGTTCTCTTGACTTTGCATGTTGGCCATTCCCGATACTGATACTAGTTCATGCACTTTATGATCGAGTCCTTCCACATTATACATCCTTGCTGAGTACCTAGTGTTGGATGATGAGGGATGCATTAATTCCCTCCTTCCAGCGGATTTCATCCCATCAAATTCAAATCATTTATTCTGGGATAGGATTCTAGAGTCATTTTTGAGTGCCTTGAGACTTGTAGTCATTAATGACAGGTTCTCTCGCCATCGAAAGTTTTGGGAATGCATCAATGTCCCTTGATCAATGGATCCTTTCAAGTGTTTGACATCAACACATGTATTCACACTTTTTAGTTTGCACTCTAGTACCTTGATTCCCATTTTCATTATCAATGGGTGATCTCGCGTCTGTTAACTGTATACATCAATGACCGGTAATCAGACGATGGACTACTATATTCGACTTCGACACCTCTATTCACATAGTAGGACATGTACTTGTAGTAGATTGTGTAGAAGACCTTCCAGATTGGTGGCATTTGATATATTCTACCTCCTTGATCATGCCAATGTTCATGAGATTTCAGCTCTCGTGACTTGATTCCAGTATATGTCAGATATTTCCAGCCATTATGGAGATCTTGATCCATTATATATCTTCCGCCTTCATGGAGATCATGATCCTTTGTATATCTTCATTATGGATATTCTGATCTATCTATATTGTACGTGGCGATGACCACACATGTCATATTTTGTATCATTCCTATTCATGGCCATTGTACTCTTATGTATCTAGGATTTCTATATCTATTTGCAGTTATGTACAGAGTTTGATCATTGTATTGTACTGTTGGATGGCTGGTTCTTCCACATGGTTCTTCATCACTCCACTTCTTGGATGGACTTATAATGTATTTCAGCCATCGTATGACCCCTTTGACCTCACACATTAGGGGGAATCTGTTACAGCTGATTTTACCACACATGGTGGATCACACCTTTATGGCCTTCCCTATCCCTCTGTAGACGCTTTAGACCCCATCGACCGTTTTTTTACCTTTTATGTTTCCAAGATCATCCCTAAAAACATGCATTATTTGCTATATGCGACTTTTAAACCTATTCTCGCGTATATACGCGGATTTGACCCTTAAACCTACGTACATCAGGATGTGTGCAAAAGGGTAAATAGTTTTGGAGTTTTCCTTGATGTGGATCCTAGTCACTTGTCTCTTGGCCTTCCATATGCCTTGAGATCGCTCGGATTTGACCTTCCATTACCCCATTGAAGCACTATATAAGGAACCCTTTGGATACATTGAAGAGGGGAGGAATTGAAGAGCAAGAAAACTATAGTCCATTGTTTCCGGAGCTTATAATTAAGTCTGCATCCCTTTGTCCCTTGGATCACTTTGTGTTCTTCCCAAGATTTCCTTTACTTGTGAGCTTGCTATCGAGAGATGGAGGATTGAAGTGGTGGAGGACTAGGTGGAGGACTCCATTTCTCTGATTCGCAGACCTACCGACATAGGTTGTCACTATTGTAATCTCTGATTTATATTAATAGAATTATCTTTTCCTGTCCAATAATGTGTATTTAAATGAGTATTGAATCCATGGATGCTTTTCAATTCTTATATGTTATTGATTATATATGCTAGAGTAGGTCTAACACAATTATATAGCATGCTTATCTTGTTTGTGAATGTTGAGAGAGAAAATTATCAATACAAGTGAGAGTGGAAAAGCTTAATGGGGATCTACATCAACCATCTGGAATAAGGTATGTATCGAGATCCTTTAGTGTTAGATGTTTGGTTTATCTTGCATATAGGAAAGGATTGATTTATGCAGTTACTCTGTCTGTTGTGATACCCCAAGCCATAGGAATTTTTCTCCGTAATAGACATGATTAACCATGCCTAAACAAAGCACTAGAAAACCTCCTCCACCCATATCACTGGTTGTTACAAGAATCCAAGCCCAAGTGTCTACATTAGTTTTACAATCACCAGAGAACCAAAGCACAATCCCTACTACCCCTGTCCCAGAACAAGTTAATAGAATACATGAGATCATCTTTGTCTCATATAACAGAGGGCCTTTGACTCTCAAATAGTCGGGGAAAAGCACTTAGGAGATCACTTCCAAGGTAAAACAAAGGACTGATGTAAGAAGGAACCTCAGAAACATTTTATCCCAACCCCTTTCCATTGAGAATTCACCCATTAGTATTAGCAATCAGAACATAGTTGAACATGAATTACTCTCTAAAGCACAAAACAACCCATTGTTTGAAGAGATGGATCATCCTCATGATATTCCATAGTCCAACATCAAAGCTGGTGGACCACCACCTACACCTCATGTCTCATATTCATCATTATTTGAAGATTCTTCAGATAGTAAGACATCATCAAGCCCTTCTTCTTCAGAAGAAATACTAATGGTTGGAAAACTAAACATACCCCAGCTAGATCAGGATGCAGTATTCAACCCTAGACAATGACATAAGTTACCTAAAACCCCAAAGAAGTGGATACCTAGGTTTAATTCTAATGAAATATCTCATGTCGAAGATCATATCAAGACCTTCATGCAAGCCATCACAGTAATAAATGTGGTGCATGAATATGTGGTTTGTAGGTTGTTCCACTATTCATTTTAAGGAAAGGCTTCCACATGGTACTTTCACTAAAGTCTAGTTCAATCAAATGTTGGGATGATTTTGAAAATTTGTTTCTCCAAAAGTGTGGGGATGATAGGACTCTCGAATATTTGGTTATGGATATGTCCTCTTTGAGGATAAAATGGAAAGAGAGGGTGAAGGACTTCAATCATAGGTTCTCTTTATTGAATAATAGGATTCCTACCAATTTCCTTCTTGCGGAAGAATTATTGGTTGCTTACTACATTAAGAGTCCTCCTACTCCCATTGCTATGTGAATAAAAAGGGCACACAAAAACCAACCTCCAGGAGGCTTTACTGAATCCATCCTGGTGGAGAAAGATATGTTATGCTTAAAAAATAATCCATATGTTCAAGTAGATCAACCCTCTACATCTCATAGAAGGCATGAAAAATTCCCCAAACCCATGACCCAAACTAAAGACCCTTTCAAGATGGACAACATGAAGAAATTATTACAAAAAAATATAATGACATGGTGGATCTGAAAAGAACCAACATTGAAAACCAAGCAAATAATAGAGGTTCAGCAAGGCCACCTTTAAGGATACCTTATCAACCTCCTCAAAATCAACCTCCCCCAAACCCTGAAGAAACATTAACCTCCAAGGATATTATTTTATTTTTAAGGCCCTAACTACTGGATCCCAAACTATTCCTAATGACACTAGGGACGGTTCTGAAGAAGATAAATATTATCTACCTCATAGTGAAGAATGGGATCAACACCTTAATACCATAATATGTTTTCTAGAATTTACAATGATAGAAGAAGAATATGAATATAAATCTATATTAAATTTACAACATCCTTATAACACCAGGAGTAAATGCCACACTTCACATGAAACTCCACCATCGACATCTACTTCCAACAAAGGTAAAATATCTCTCAAAAGGATGTAATTATCCCTGATATTGAATATAGCTTGATTGATGATTTAAAAATGGATAAAGCTAATATATATTTGTTTGAACTTCTAAATATACCTTCTATGAGAGAAAATATGCCCAAGAGCATGAATTAAGCAAATCTAGGGAATCTTAGAACAATAACTTAGAAATTTTCTCTAAGCATGATGGTCACAAGCCAAGTGGAAAAATGACTCCTCCATTCCTACTTACCTTTGAAATATTCAATAGAAATGTGCATAATTGTATGATAGAATATGGTGCTTTATTTAATGTTATGCCATTTTCCGTCAGCAAGAAACTAAATGCATCTTGGAAACCCTGTCCAACCTAGATAGTCCAACTTGATATATCAAGAGTTAGGGTGGTGGGGGGACTAAAGAATGTCTTCTTGACATTTTTTGTTGATTTGATGATTCATTAGATCATTGATATTGTGATTGTTGTCATTCCTGAAACCAATGGCATATGGTTGAGCAAAGACTAGTCAGAAAAAACTTAAGGGATATTTTTCCACTAACTGGTCCCATTTATGGCTTCCTTACATTGAAAGACCCAACCAAATAAAAATTGTAAGGGAACCATATATGAAATAGATAGTCACTTACCTGAATGATCCCAGTGATCCTGATTCTTTTTTGGGAATCTTCGTGTTGATACTTCCCTTTTGGAGGATGTTGGAATTTTATCAGAAATCAATAACTGTGTTGTCATTCAATTTACTAGTTCTATTGTTCATAATGTATATAATGTGAATACCAATTTTAGAATAGATTTATCTTCATGGAATTTATTTTTTTATGGATCTAAATCAAAAGATGGTTTCGATGCAGGCTGTGTATTGATAGATCCAAAAGGCGCCAAGATAATGATTTCCTATAGATTGGAGTTTGAATGTAATAATAACATTGCTGAATATGAATCTCTAGTTCATAGACTCAAAAAATCAATTGATCTAGGTGCTCAGGTTATTGAGTGCTATGGTGACTCCAAAATTATTGTAAAATAAGTAAGAAACAAGATCCATTGTATTTTACCGTGTTTAATTATAAAAATCTTGTTAGGGACATGAATAGTTCATTTAAATCTTTCAACATTAAATTTGTCCATACATCTCAAAAATATGATGCATATATTGTTAGATTTTTATCATTTAAGAAATATGATCTTAGGATCTTATTTGACAGAATAACATGCACACAATCAATCACAAGAGACAATAGACGCAAATATTTTTCTCGAGGAAACCATAAAGGAGAAAACCCCACAACTTCCTTAGAGGTAGAATAAGCACCAATGGCAGCAGTAAAACCCAAAGACAGTAAGATGATCTTCAATAGTTGTACTCTCTCTTATCCCAACTCCTTCTCTCTCACTCATGCACTACAACTGAGTGTGATTGATTGTGTGATAAATAGAGAGGCTCACTCTCTATTTATACTAGTTTTTTACTTGAAAACCACTTACCAGGGCTGACTTCTCTAGGAGAGTCTAATAACCCTAGTGCCCCACAACTGCGAGGAATTTAACCCCTGATCAACAAGGAGGGTTAACCTCTATGAATTTACATGAATTGTTTACATTATTGATTCTTTCGATAAGAACATCAAGGACTAATCAAATATAATATATGAAATACATAAGTGAATACTACCTCTTAACTAGGAAGATATTCTCTTGACATAATTCATTAGCACAAGTCTTCTTCTTTAGATCAGGTCTGGATCATCATCACTAGATCATCACTGGATCATCATCACTGGATCACTATCAAGTCTGGATCATCATCAAAGATGGATCATCACTGGATCATCATCATAATCGTTGCTCCCTCTATCTTGATAAAAGGTGCGATCTATCAATTCTACTCGTCACAGGAATTTCTACAGAGCCAGCCCTTTTTCATGTTGGTTGTAGGCCTAGCCTCCATGTAGGTATTCATCAATAGAGCCAGCCCTTTTTCATGCTGGATGTACTGCCTTGCCTTACACGGACTTTCCCTAGAGAGCCATTCCTTTTTCATTTTGGATGAAGGACCTTGCCACTTGCGAGGATTTCCACTATAGAGCCAGTCCTTTTTCATACAGGATGCAGCACCTTGCCACTTGCAAGGATTTCCCCTACATATCTAGTCCTTTTTCATACTGGATGCAACACCTTTCTACTTGCAAATATTTCCCCTACAAAGTCAGTCCTTTTTCATACTAGATGCAACACCTTGCCACTTGCACAGATTTCCCCTACAGAGCCAGTCCTTTTTCATATTTGATCCAGTACCTTGCCACTGGAAAGGATTTCCCCTACAGAGCCAGTCCTTTTTCATACTGGATGTAGGACCTTACCTCTGTAAGGATTTCCACTATAGAGCCAGTCCTTTTTCATACTGGATGCAGTACCTTGCCTCTATAAGGATTTCCACTACAAAGACAGTCCTTATTAATACTAGATGCAGTACCTTGCCTTTGGAAGGATTTCCACTACAGAGCCAATCCTTTTTCATATTAGATGCAGTACCTTTCCTCTGGAAGGATTTTCACTATAGATCTAGTCCTTTTTCATACTGGATGTAGATCTCAGCACTTATATCTGAGCATGGGAGGAACCAATCCTACCACCATGTCAGAAGGGAAAAGCACTTACATCTGACCATGGGAGGCCCTACCTATCACCATCTCAGAAATGCTCAGCACTTATATCTGACCATGGGAGGCCCCACCTACCACCATGTTAGAAAGGCTCACAGACTCATCACTTCCTCTTGGAAGGAACCTCTATCTAGAGAACACCAAGCTTCTCTTGGAAGTACTCAAACTTCACTCTGGCTAATGGCTTATTCAACACATCAGCTATTTGTTCATCCATCGCAACATACTAGAGATTCACTGCTCCCCTCTGCACCATATCCCTGATATAGTGGTATTTGATCTCGATATGCTTCAACTTGCCATGGAACACTGGGTTCTCCGACAAATTCACACAACTCTGGTTGTCACAATATATAAAAGTAGCATCTAACAAGAGATCAAACAAATCACACAGTATCTTACTCAGCTAAACTGCCTCACAACTAGGAAAAGAAGCTGCGACATACTCTGCTTCGGGTGTACTCAGCGCCACGGAACAATTCTTCCCGCTAAACCAAGAGATCACTCTTGATCGCATACCGAAACGACACCCAGAAGTGCTATTCCTATAAATGGAATTTCCTGCCAAATCTGAATCCACATAACCCTCTAGGTTAATCTTCTGATTCACCTCATACTTGAGCTGATAATAAACTGCACCCTTCAGGTACCTCAGAATATGCTTTGCAGCAATCAAGAGAACATGTCTAGGATCCATTAGGAACTGGCTCAATGTGTTCATATCAAATCAAATATCTAGTCTCGTATTCTTCAAGTACATCAAGGACCAAATCATATGATGATACATCATAGCATCAACCGACTATGATGAAGCATCACTCAATAGCTTTAGGCTCGATGACATAGGTGTGGTTATGGACTTGCAGTCCATCATCTCGAACCTCTTCACGATCTCTACTGCATACTTCCCTTGTCCCAGGGAGATTCCATCTACATTCTGCCACACCTTCATGACTAGAATGTAGTGCATCATGCCCAAGTCTTTCATCTCGAACTCAGCAGCAAGATTCCTCTTCGTATCAACAATCAACTCATCCTCACCTGTTACAAATAGGTCATCTACATATAGTAGGAGTATCATTGGTTCCCTTCTTCAACCTTGTAGTAAAGGTTGGAATCTGCTTTACTCTTGGCAAATCCCAAACTAGTCAGGAAGCTATCAATTCTGTCGTACCATGTTCTGGGTGCATGTTTCAAACCGTATAGGGATTTATTCAATTTACACACATGATTCTCCCTATCATGTGTCTCAAAACCAAGTGGTTGCTCCACATACACTTCCTCTTCTAATACCTTGTTCAAGAAAGCAATCTTGACATCCATCTGGTGTATCTTCCATTTCATCACTACAACTAGTGAAAGTACTGATATGATGGAAGTGTATCTGTCTATAAGTGCAAAATTCTCTTCATAATCTATTCCTTCTTTCTGGGAGAAGCCACGAGCCAGAAATATTGCTTTATATTTCTCTATGCTTCCATCTGCAGCATGCTTGATCTTATAGATCCACTTGGAAGTTACAACAGACCTCCCCTCTTGTCTTGGGACAACCTCCCAGACATCATTCTTCATGATTGAGTGGCACTCCTCGATCATAGAATCCTTCCATTCTTTCTTCTCTACCACTTCTTCATAGTTGGAAGGTTCTTTATTAATGATATCACATAATAGTGCTACATATCCGGAGTAGGACCTAGTTCTCTTCCTCTCTCTATGCATTTCTTCTGGAGCTGTTATACCAAAATCTTGTCACCATCATGTGATAAGAACTTTGACATACCTAATTTCCATGAATCCCAGCTCTTGGAGTGGAAACTCATGGTTATTATCAATATTTCATGGAAATTCCCAGCACCGTGCTTCCTCTGTTTTCCAGGAGTGGTACCTTGTTCGCACCACCTATCCCGTAATGCCCACAAGCGGTGCCACCGCTTATGGCCCTTTGTCCATAAGCGTTTCTTACTAGAACCGTGCTCTCTTTTAAGGAGAAATGTAGTACCCTAGGTAAAAAGGGAAAAAGAGAAGTTTCTCGAGGCCTCTAGATGATAAGCCCTATGTCCTCCCTTATCCCTATTGTTGTGGGTCAATTGATCTTGAGATCCCTCATCCTAGGATCTTAGAGGCCACCTCTGTTAACACCCAAAAATGGTTCAATACCTCATCTACCCCATCACATGGCTCATTTGTCCATTTTCATACCATATTTCCATAAAAAACCCATAAAACCATCTAAAAAGCCTCCAAAAGGCCATAAAACCCTCTTTTCCTCCAAAAAATATCCAAAATTCCTCCAAAAAAGCAAAAATCTCCAAAAAGGAAGAAAAAATATAAAATAATGAGGAAAAAGAGGAAAAAACCCTAAACAGCTGAAACCCTAACCCTAAACCGGCACTCCACCACTATAAATAAGTGATGGAGACCCCTTATTTCAAATCCACAATCACAAGTATCCTGCCTCTGCCAAAATTGCTCTTGAAATCCTAGTTCACCCTTGAGCTACTTTCACCGTTGAGAGCCCCTTTTTGGCCCATTTCCACCATTGGAGAAAGAGAAGGAGCAGCTGGAGCTCGGAGCAACCTTTCAGATCAGCGCAACGGGCTTCACCAACCTCCACATTGGAGGTCAGATCAATAAAAAATCATTCTTTACTTTTTACTGTTTGCTTCATGAACATGTTTAGATTAGTTTTTATTTCTGGTTAGCATTATTTATTCACATATTATTGAACTGCTACTAAGGAATCCATTCTCCTTAGTAGGTACTCATTCGTACAAGCTAGGGGTAAAACCCTAGCTATAGTTTTTGGCGACTCCGCTGGTTTTTATTTTATTTTATTTCCCGTTTTGTCCTTTCAGCTATCGTTTTCGGCCGCCGTACATCGTCATTTTTCCCTCCACAGTCGCGTCCCGACCGCGTTTTTCAGACCCTTACCTGCGACCTGACCGCGGCTGTCAGTTTGTTTCCCGCGCCCCGCTAGTGGATTCTAGCCTGATACCTGCGATTCGGCCGTCGCTAATCGCCTGTTTACTGCGATCCGAACGCACCTGTTGGCCGTTTTACCCGCGTCCCGACCGCGCCTCTGCAGCTCTTAGCTGCGACCCGACCGCGTCTGCCGTCCAGAAACCCGCGACCTGTCCGCGCCTGTTTCCTTCAAACCCGCGGTCCACCTGCCTGTGTTCTCCAGAAACCCGAGACCTATTCACGCCTGTTTCCTTCAAACCCGCGGTCCGCCCGCCTTTGTTCTCCAAAAACCCGCGACCTGTTCGCACCTGTTTCCTTCAAACCCGCGGTCCGACCGCCCGATCCAGCCACAGACCCACGATCTGACTTTTGCACTTGTTCCTACTTTTGAACCCAGCCCCTTTGCTGCCATATTTTCTGCACCTGCACAGCCATCTGTTCTACCTGCAGCCCTACAGCCTTTTTGTCCCCCTTTACAGAATTAAAAAAAAAAAAATTCAACATTTTTTATTCAGATTATTTTGCATGGTAAAACTTTTTTCGTTCAGTATTATTGTTATTTAGGAAGTTTCCCCCGTGGTGTGTGGCACTTCTCTTCTGGGTTCATAACCGCACAATCACACAATCTGTCACCTAATTCAAGTGAGACTTAAAAACTACTTAACTCAACCAACATTCTAACCCCACTTGGGGAACACAAAATAATTTTTGTAGTTAGGTAGGATCGGGGGGATAGGCTTCCAATAACACCCCTCGGTTACTTACACTTGAGACATAGTTGTTGTCCATTAGGGAACCAAAATCCCCTAGTATTTTTTGACACGGTCACAAACGGTTTATCAGAGGGCCTCTCCCTTAGGAGGGTTGAAGTCGTGAGATTGGTTCTGGAGGTCTGAGTGGAATACCGAACTCCATTCAGTAACTGAAGGGCTACCTTTCGCAGTTCTCGGGATATCCCTGTATAGGGGTATTGCGGTTAAAGGACCAAGCGACAGATTTACCTTTCTGGATGTGTCATGAATGGGGTATCTTAGTTTCCATTCTTCTAGGATTTGACTACCCGGTGTCCCTCCTGGTAGGGGGATACCTTAGCCACTTGACTTTCCTATTCATATTGTCTGACTTGGATTTCATCACCTTGTAGATGATATGTCTAATTGAGTCATAATACTTCTAGTTAGGTGTTTGCATGCTTCCTTACCTCCTTTTGGTCTAGTGAGTCCACCGTTTTTTATTTTTAAGAAAACTTGCTGCTTGTTGGTATTCTGACCATTTCTGTTGACACTCCGCCTATTGTAGCACAACTGTTACAGTGGGTTTTTTGAGTTGATTGTTGGCCTGAGTGCCCTATTTTTTGAGCTCTCCTTCTGCACACTCGGTTGCATTAGGGTTTTTGAGCTGTTTTGTAGTTACCTCAACCCACAGAGATTTGACACCATTTGTCACCATTGAGTCCCCGAGACATTCTCGGCGCCTCAGAGGCAAGCCCCCACAGCACAGTTCACTTGACACCACCCGTCATCGACACAGAACATTATCACTTGATACCACTTATCATCGATCTCGAGCCTTGTCACTTGAATCCACTCGTCAGCGGCATAGGACTCCGTCACCAGATATTGACGCCCCTTATTTTACCTCTGATTCTGAGCCAAAGTCTGAGAACCCCCTTTACACTGCCCCTACTAGCTCCATGGCTGGCATGACCCCCACTCCCATCTTGGTAGGGACCGTTGGTGGCACATCCACCACTACACCAGTTACCATACCTGCTATGCCTATGCCCTCCACGGGGCCCCCATTCACCGTTCCCCTCACGGCACCTATTCCCACTCCATCAGTGGCTCATACTACACATGGTGGTGCGGGACCGTCCTATACCACCTTAGTTCCCCCATTTGGGGGCAACATCCCTCACATGACCCCTCCACTTGGGGGCATTGGCCCCAACTTGGTCCAACCCACAACCGTGTCACATCCTTCGACCAGTTTGCCATTCATGGCTAGCCTCAACCTTCCTGACCTAGCCAGATTAACCAACGACCCCATCCGACATGACCCTGCATGGCCTCACATGCCCACCAAGCTCCCCTTTGACATCCCTAAGTTCGAGGGCAAGGCAGGTGAGGACCCACAAAACCATATCATGTCCTTCCATCTATGGTGTTCCTCTAACTCCATAGTAGACGACTCTATTCGCCTCTGTTTATTACAGCGCACTTTCACTGGCTCTACTGCCAAGTGGTATATCGAACAACCCCATGGAACCCATGCCACCTTTACTTCCCTTGCCTCAACCTTCCTACAGTTCTTCCAGTTACCTGTCCGCTATGACGCAGGCATTGAGACCCTACTATCATGCAGACAAAACATGGCTACCCACATCATGGACCACATTCACGAATGGCGTCGACGCCGTAGTTTATGCAAGATCAAGTTAGACGACCAGATCTTCCTAGACTGGTTCCTCAAATCCCTCCTTCCTATCATTTCTAAGGATGTAGCATCCGAACGACCCTAGTCTGAAGAAGAGGCCATCCTTAAGGCCCAGCAATTCGATCTCATTTACACCCAGTCAGGTTATCTCTATACCATTATACCTGACGCCCCTCGCGACAATTTTTCCCAGCACGATGTGCCAGGGGCATCCCACGCTGCCGACGAAATCATTGTCCGTGTCTCTTCGTAGCCTCAACCATTTTCCATAGCCTGTCCTACCCCTGGCCCTGACCCTTCGCGGGCTACCTCATAGTCTGGAGAAACCAACCCGTATGCTCCCATGACACATCACCACCATACCCATGGACCCTCATGTCCACCTCAGTGTTTCGGTCATGCAACCCCTGCTTACGCCCCCCCTGTCGTACCTCAGCCCTACTACCACCAGCAGGCTGCACCAACTCCTGCGCCGTCACAAGCCCAACCTCATTATTACCCGCCACAGGCAGCCCATGCGGCAAACCCACAACCCGCTCCACAGCACTATCCGCAACCCCCTCAGGTTGTTGCCCCTTCGTAGCCTGCTCCAGCCCCTGTGCAACCTCAGAATCCACCTACTGTCCAAGGGAAATTTTATGCTTAACAAAACCCGCAGCAAAACCAGAACAACCAATGCAACCAGGGCCAACAAAACCACGGTAGAGGCCGAAATCGTGGGAACAACCAACCGACCGAGCAAGCTGGTCAACACCCTAATCCCCCTGCTAGTAATAATGTGGCCCCTGCTAACAAAAACCCTGATCACCCGCCCAAGCAGGCTAAAAACCCCAATTTGCGCACAAACTATCCTTGTTCTGTTTGCGGGGTCTATGGCCACTACACACATTTTTGTCCACATATGGAGCGATTTCGGAAACTTTTGGCTGCTGATGTACACCGCCAAGGGCAGGCGGCTCCTCAAGCACCACCTAACCCGCCACAACCTCAGCAGCCACCTTTGGTATTGCAAAACCCCCTACCAACCCAAGGCGTAGTGAACACCCAACCGTTGGCTCCCCCTCAAGCCAACGTGCCAACCCAACAACAAATCACTTACACTGCTCCTGATCAACCCATGCTTGACTCAGGTACCCAACACTTGTTGATGATGTCCTCCGATGAGGTCAACCTCCAAACACAACGAAACCAATATGGCTCCACCCCTGAAGTCCCTCCCGCCGATAAACCCACTAACGCTCATCCCACTGATCAGGCGTTATGCATACCTCCACCTCCAATAGATAGCACTCCCAGAGCACCTCGTTTCCCACTTCGCCGTATCAAAAATTACCCCAATGCGTGGGTTGCGTCAAACTACAACATTGTCGATGACTTAGCCCAATCCCCCGCAGCCATGTCTATGTTAGAAGTCTTAAAAAACTACCCTTCATAGCGCAAGACTTTACTCTCAGCCATTGGGGCTATCGATCCAAATGATTCGAGTTTAATGGCATTCGATTTGGAACAATCTGAACCCCGCATGCCTTCCACTATAGCATTCCAAGTTTCCATTTCCATTCGGAATTTTGTCGTCCATCGATGCATTATTGATGAAGGTGCCTCTACATGTGTCATGCCCATCTCCATCTGGCAGAAAATGGGATCCCCCACTCTCCAACAGTCCTCTACTGCGTTGCGAGCCTACGACGGCCATTCGGCTCAACCACACGGCCTATTAACTAACGTCCCTGTCCAGCTGGCTGGTAAAACCGTCCTCATGAACATTGAGGTTATCGATGCACAACTTGATTATAACCTTTTACTTGGCCGCAGCTACATGTATGCCATGCGGGCGGTTGCTTCTACCATTTTTCATACCATGATGTTCCCCCATGAAGGACGTGTGGTCAAGGTTGACCAACTCACCTACCATGATCCCAATGCCCCCGCGGCACCCGAAAATGTTCTACCCATGGTTGAACAATCTATTTCGGGTGTCACCACCTCATTTGTTTCCTCGATGGGCCCGGAGTTTACTCAGACGCACCAATGTCCTCGACCTTCGCATCTATTCCACCCCCGTCACCTGCCATGGTTGAACAATCTGTTTCGGATGTCACCACCTCATTTGTTTCCTCGATGGGTCCCAGAGTTTACTCAGATGCACCAATTTCCTTGACCTTCGAATCTATTCCACCCCCGTCACCTGCCACTGAAGTGTCCGACCTATGTACCCTGTCCCATAACAAACGAACTCCTATTAATCAACCGCCCTTGTTGCCTCAACCCCCTTTGGTACCTAGTCACATTGGTGCTACACCCATCCATACCATTCCTTTCCTCTTCCCTCCCTCAGGAGTAGTTAGCGCCTTGGTCATGGCCACCCTCAGCCTTCCTGGGTTAACCTTAGGATTACCCGTTTGGTATCTTTCACCTCCCGTTCGTCCGTCGACACCAAACATCATCCTGCAACCGGTGCAACCCATTGTCACTACTAGTCAACCACCTCCCGGTGTCACTACCCCGTCAGCCTCCGCGCAACCCCCCCCTCCTCTTCCCAAACCCACTGGGGGCAGAGGCCCCCAACCTTACACTGCTGTCCCACCTCCTAAGACAGTCAAAAATACCCCTGTGTTTCGTGCTCCTCCCAAATGCGCACTGTGCGATGAGTTGGGCCATGCGACTCACCTATGTCCTCAGTTACCGGCGTTACAGGAATACATGCAACTACTTGACGACGACCCCACTATCCCGGTTGTCCATCTAGATCCAACCCCTATGCCTCGCGACAAATCCTTGCGCACTAACCACTCCTGTGCCTTATGCGGTGTCTATGGGCATTACTCACATCACTGTCCCGATCTCCCTGAGTACAGAGCACCTCTCTTTGAAATGAACAATCTGGATCTTGAGACAGCACCACCCACCATTGTGGAGATCCACCCCCCAGAATATTCCTCTTCCGAAGAGGTTAATACCATTTATATGATCTCTTCCACCACCACTCCTTCGTCAACCGATTTGACGACACAAACATTCCGTACGGATGAGGAGATTCTTGAGGCTCTCACTACCCCGGATTATCCTTGGGATGACATGCACCATCGTTCCTACTTCCTCCCAGATGAATCTTCCTCTAACACTGCTACCCAATTTGCAGTTGAATCCAAATACTTCCTTCCCCCCAAGGTCGACTGGTTCAAGGGCCCTATTCCTGCTCCTGACGCCTTCGAAGAGGGTAACATGGCCAACATCTCACCTGTCATCCAAATTGATATCGCTGCCCTCGGAGGCACCCCCAAACTCATCGCTTTAGGAGCATATTGCACTGAGCAGGAGATTGAGGAATACAAAACACTCTTCAAAGAATTCCGTGATGTCTTTTCCTGGTCCTATACCGAAATGCCTGGTCTCGACCCTACCATTATAGAGAACCACATTGACACATGGCCTGGTGTACCCCCCGTTCATCAGAAACAATGTCCCATTCATCCCTCAAAACTCCCAGCTGTCAAAACAGAGATTGAGAAACTTCGCACGGTAGGATTCATTTATCCTATTGCCTATACCACCTGGGTTTCAAACCCTGTTCCTGTCAACAAGAAACAAGGCACCCTTAGAGTATGCACTGACTTCCGAGACTTAAACCGTGCCTGTCCCAAAGACAATTTCCCTACGCCATTTATTGACCAGCTCATTGATGCGTGTGCGGGGCATGAAGTCCTCTCTTTCATGGACGGTTTTTCCGGATACAATCAGATCCAAATCCGAAAGGAAGACCAGTACAAAACTGCTTTTACTACCCCATGGGGCACCTTTGCCTATCGGGTCATGCCTTTCGGCCTAAAAAATGCTGGTGCCACATTCCAGCGGGCCATGACCTATTGCTTTCATGATTTGTTCCATATCCTGCTCGTCTACCTTGATGACCTTACAGCTCGTTCCCGAAAACGATCAAACCTCCTTGATGACCTTCGGCAAGTTTTTCTGCGTTGTCGCAAATATCAGATCCTCTTGAACCCACACAAGTGCGTCTTTTGCATTCCGACAGGCCGATTGTTAGGTTTCATTATTTCCCAGAAAGGAATTACTGTTGATCCCCTGAAAGTCCAAGCCATCTTAGACCTTCCCTCTCCCCGAACGCTCCGGCAACTCCAAAGTCTGCAAGGGCGATCCAATTTTCTGCGACGCTTCGTTCCTGATTATGCCACAACCGTTCACGGTTTCTTGCGCCTGCTCTGTACCCACATACCATTTTTCTGGGACGAGCAAGCCGAAGCTACATTCGAAGCCCTCAAGAAAGCTCTCACACAAGCCCCCTTGATCTCCCCTCTGGATTTCTCTCAGGACTTCATCCTCTATGTCTCGGCATCCGAGCATGCTGTGTCTGGAGTCTTGGTTCAAGAAGACACCTCATGCCAAGAGCATGTCATTTACTATGTCAGCCAGACCTTGTCCGGCCCACCCCTACGTTACCCATATGAGGAGAGACTAGCCCTAGCAGTGGTATTTTCCGTCCAAAAGTTGCGACACTACATTTTACTTAGTCATACCACAGTCATCGCCGACTCTAACCCCATGGTATATCTCTTAAACTAGTGGCTCCTACAAGGTCATGTGGCTAAATGGGTCATTATCCTCTAGGAATATGACCTCATGTTTCGAACACCTAAGAGCACTAAAGCCCTTGCGCTTGCCCAGCTCATCACTGATCTCCCTTCCTTTCTCCCGGCCCCACCTATCTCCGAGGAGTTACCCGATAATCACTTGTTCACTATCTCATCCGATGACCCATGGTATGGTGATATCTTGTTATATTTGTGCACGCAAAATTTCCGACCCACCGTCACTCGTAATGAACGTCGTCATATCCGTCACCAGGCCTCTCGCTACCTCCTCCTAGGAGTCGACACAATTCTTCGTCGTTGCCTTACACATGAGGAATCTGAACAGGTCCTTAATGATTGTCATAGTGGTGCCTGCGGCGGCCATTTCTCAGGGATGGCCACTTCCCAAAAGGTCGTCCGTGCTGGATACTTCTGGCCCACACTTTTCATCGACTGCATCACTGCGGTCAAGCATTGCCATAACTGCCAACTTTTTGCCCCCAAGGCCCAGACACCACCTGCTCCGTTTCACCCAGTCGTCACCGTTGGTCCCTTTTGTAAGTGGGCCATCGGCTTCATGGAGTGTAGACCCCCATCTGCAAACGGCCATAAGTACATCATTGTTGCCATCGATTACTTCACCAAATGGGCAGAAGCCATGCCCACCTTCAACTGTACCGCTGACACTGCTGCCCGTTTCTTTTTCAACCATGTTATCACTCGATTCGGGGTCCCTAAACAGTTGGTCTCAAACCATGGATCACACTTTGAAGATTCCATTTGGCGTGAATTATCCACCTTCCTCAAGTTCCAACACCAGTTTTCCTTGGCTTACTACCCTCAAGGGAACGATCAAGTCGAAGCCGTTAACAAAATACTGAAAACCATACTCCAACGCACTGTTGATCGGCATAAGTCCAATTGGAACCATATGCTATTCCCTACCTTATGGGCTTACCGTACCTCCACCAAGACCACCACTGGTTTTACCCCGTTTCATTTAGTTCACGGTGTAGAGTCTGTCCTCCCCATCGAGTGTCAGATACCTGCATTACACATTGCCGTTGAGCTTCTCCCCGATACCTCCCCCCTTGAGAAACGTCTGCTATCCCTTGAACAAGTCGATGAGGATCGTCGTGCCACTCTTCAGAATATCAAAGCTGCCAAAAACCGCTCCAAAGCCAGTTATGACAAACATGTTCACCCTCGAACTTTCCATGAAGGGGACCTCGTCCTCGCCTATGACCAAGCCCACGACAAAATCGGTAAAGGAAAGTTTGAGTCCATGTGGCAAGGCCCTTACATCGTGCAGACTTGCCTCGGCAAGGGGGCATACATTTTAGCTAACTCTGAAGGCCACCCTTTCCGCAACCCCCGTAATGGGTTGTATCTTAAACGTTTTTACCCATAACTGAAACCGCGACCTCATTGGTCCGCATTGTACAGTTTTCTCTCTTTTTTGTTTTTTACCATCTTTACCATAATCTCACATTCATCATATTTTGCATTCCCACAGATGGACCATCTTCCAACTCATTACACTAGCTTCGCTGATGGCGCAAGCCGATAGTCTCCCAACCTGGCTTCTGCAGCGTGGGTCGTATATTCCCCGTCCAACGAATTGATTCACCTTGACGGAATATGTATAGGCACTGCTACCAATAACCAGGCGGAGTATGACGCTATGACCGGTCTCCTGACTATTGCCCTCCATATGGGTATATGTCACCTTCATGTGTTCTTAGACTCCTAGCGACTTGTCTCCCAGCTCAACAATTGCTACCATGTACGTGATCCCTGCCTCTTTAGAAAATTCCTGCGTACAAAACAACTTAGCCGACAGTTTGAATCCATCACATTCACACATGTCCCAAGAGCTCAAAATAGTGTCGCCGATCAAATGGCCAATAACATCCTAGATTGGCATATCAATCACACCATTTAAACACCTCCATCATGCATCATTATCCCATAGCATCTCATCCAAATATATATAAAACAACCAAAAAGACTGCATTGCATCA
>LPNX011126009.1:46073-58335 GCA_001517045.1 Pseudotsuga menziesii | reverse complement strand
AATTGGGTGAGGATGCAACTTCTGAGCAGCTCCCAATAAAGATGAAGAAAAAGAGAACTTCCAAAAACAGTAAGAAGATCAAAAGACTGAAACTTGAGCTAAAAGAGCTTGAACAAAAGAATGAGAAATTAAGGGAAGTTAATTGGAAGCTAAAGGTTCAGAGAACACGTATCATTAAGCAAGCCTATAGATGGTACAAGCAAAGGAAAGTTTACAAGGCTAAGTATGAAAGGTTGAAGATTCTCTATGCATCTCAGGCATCAACAGATGCCTCATCACAGACTGAAGATTAAAGGCAGGATAATCAGCAGTAAATTTTGGTTTTGAACAGGGTCAAAGTTTTTGGCATGAGGACATGCTGCAGTTTCTTCTTGGGGGAGATGTTGGGCACTGTTTTTGACCCCTTTTTGCCTCTTAGATACCCTTCATTTCCTTCATAAAACCTCCATTTTGAGTAGAAAGCTTTAAAGTTCCTCTATAAACCTTGGTTAAAAAGGTATAATGTCATTTGCTTATTAATAAATTGAGTTTTGTGATTTTTTAGGCATTTTAACTAGAATTTTTACTTGGACTACGGGATGTACTAACTTCCCGCATTTCCTCCAAGGTTGAGTAATTACAGGATAGCTAGGAGGGAAACGGAAGATCGAGAATGGATCCTTAATGTCCACATATGGATGAACATCCAACAGTCAGGTGAAGTGTCCTGTGCAGATGTCGAGTCAATCAGAGTCAAAGGTGGCCACCCGTTCTGCATTTAACACAAAAGAAGGAACAGTGCTGATTTTGTGGAACTCCACGATCCTGAAGATGATCTCGTTAGCTCTAGCATTAAATTAGATGCAGTTTTATAGCAATTTCAGTTTGATTTAGAATTTGTATAAATCAATTGCAAGACAATGAAGTTGGGATCACGATTTTGAAGAGGAACGCACTTGTGCTTCCAATCTGCGTGGTATCTCTGTGTAAACGATTTTCTGGTGAATGAATATCAAACTTTAGTTCTGTAAATCTTTCATTGTGCGTGGAGCAAGGCTTTGGAGGGCCCCCATCGTTGAGCTCTCGCACTTTTACATTGCTGGTGTATTGATTTGATAATTGCAGCGATTTCATCTTGGTGCAAATCCTTTAATCGAGCCATTGGTATGTGTTTTCTGGTAGATTTAATTTATAGATTGCAAAACAAATTCAATTAAGTGTTCAATTGATTTTATTAATGCTCTGTTCTTTCACTTCATGGTTTAAATTGCAAATTCTATCATGCTGTATATCACCGGCAATATTGGGTAAACTCTGTTCTTCATTGGATAAATGCTGAGGATATTAAATGGTTCAGACCACAACCTTTGTGTATTGTTAAATGCTGATTATTTGATAGTGAGATGATAAAGAACATTTACAGATTATGAATGTTGTCTTGTAAGAGATCTTGATTGGTGAATGTGTCTTCAGCGCTGGTGGAGTTTTGCAGTTTGATCCTAGGATTTATAAATTCGTTGTTTAATTAATTTTTACCTCAGTCTTTTATGATTTCACAAGACCAATTACTGTATGCTTAAAAAGAAAACAATGAAATTACCCTTTTAAGAGGATTTTGTCTCTGTGAGCTGCAGTGTCTTAGTTTCTGTCAGTAGATTCATTTTCAGTTAGCTAAATTCCAACTGAGTTCAGCTTCTCTGTCCTAAACTTGGATGTGTCTCAAAGTTCACAAACCCGGATTGATTTTAAATTCAAGTTCTGATTAACACTGATAGATCAGAGCCCAACAGGACCCACTACCCACCCCCCAAACCCAAAAAAAAATGCAGGTATGAGTTTAACGGAATACCTGTATCTCCCGACTCTGCAATCGACTGGTCAGATCGTCCAGAAACAACACCTTAGCTCTGGTCCACTGTGATCATGAGTCAAAGTCCACTAGTCAAATGACACATGTCATGTTGGGCCCACTTACTATTTATAGTCCGTTGACTTTTCTCTTGTTTGGCCATTCTGAACCCATATGGAGTCCATTTTCTGAACCGTTTCCACCATTGGAGTCAGCACGACGAGACCATCCCGATGGTCACCTCATTGCATTATTTTCTCTATGTCATTTTTTACCCATTTTTTTTCGATACCAATAGTCACCTCGGTTTGCGCGCCACTTCGGCCGCTCTCTGTTTTTAACACTTTTTATATCGCCAGATTCATTTTTCCGAGCTCGTGATGATGCTTGAGATCATTTATCGCTCTCACTTGGTACAATTTCAACATTGCGTCCCTACACCTTGCCGCATCGATTTGCGTGCCACATCGACCGTCATTAGATTATTTCACACTTTTTACATGAGCCATCCACTCCTGTCATACTGCAAATGTTTCGTTATTTTTTCCACCATTCATGCACCCCGAAAGGAGGCCCACCAGTGTTCCCCCCCACCCTCAGTTCTAGTCATCATAAATTTTCCTTCATTGAACACTTCCTCCTTGCCTGTCCGTTAATTCAGAGTCTTCTTATTTGCTTTCAGACTCCTTAAAATTGAAAGCAACCACGAGCATGTACTGTCCTGGGCTCGTTAAATCCACATGACAGTACCACTCTATCACTTCAGAGTCTTCTTATTTGCTTTCAGACTCCTTAAAATTGAAAGCAACCACGAGCATGAACTGTCCTGGGCTCGTAAAATCCACATGACAATACCATACCACTCTATTACTTCAAAGTCTTCTTATTTGCTTTCAGACTCCTTAAAATTGAAAGCAACCATGAGCATGAACTGTCTTGGGCTCGTAAAATCCACATGACATTACCATTTTATATCCACACTTCTTCTAGTTCCCTAACCCATGAAGAAGTCCCCCCGTGTCTCTTGGCGCTATGATCGATCCTCTCGGCAGCACCCCCAATCAGGTCGCCTTTGTTCAGAGTATTCTGCAATCTCCTACCATTTTACCACAGCTTGAGTCTCCCTCAGCCCTTTCACCCTCAGATCCTATACCGCTATGATCCCTTTACCACCAGTCAGTCTCATATGCTTCCCGATCATCCTCGCCATCATACTCTGAACAAAGGAAGTTTGAGTCCACCCACTCTACTTGCCCAGTTATTCCCCCCAGTTTATCACTCCCACCATCAATGCTATCACAGTTCAGTTTTTCACCTCGCGCTCCTGTCAAGGAAACATCATTGCCTTGATAGTTGCAGGTCTCCCTCTGTCGACGACAGCCCCTCTATTCCAGAGGATAGACCCAGAGGCCCCTGCGCCTTGGACCCATCACCATCTGTGGTGAGTTCCTACGGACCATTTTGGGAGGAGTCATCATTGCCTCTCCGAATAGTTGTTTCTCACATGCTCGATTTCAGCACCTTAATCGCATTGTTGAGAATCGCGCAGGTTGTATATCTTTTCCATTATGTGTCGAAGACCCCAGATTTCCCTCGACTCTAGCACATTGGTGAGTCACTTTGGAACGCCCAGTGATATGTTCCCGTGGATGTCCGGGCTGCGTTGGAGATTGTATTCGGAAGCCATCCAGTTCCATGCTTCCTTGAGCACCCAGTTCAGTTCCAGATCAGTGTACCATTGCAAGTATGACCGCTGTCACTTTGATCCAGCAGCTCATTAGTTCCTTTGGAACCACATTCAGTAGCACTGCTGTCATTCCAGTGCATCAGTTGTTCAGCTCAGACATGGTCAGCCCAGCAGTATGTTCCAGATTTGTGTCCCTTCTGGACCCTTATGATATACACAGTGGATTTCTATGTATCCTACAGGTCCCTCTTTTCGGGCCTCACAGTTATTTTTATGTATCTTGATATGAGCATGGGTATGCCCGCCTCGTCTAGATTATCAGATGATTCCTCATCCATTATTAAGGTTATGTACTTTTCAGTCCTTGCAGTTGGTTCGAGATCGTTGTTCCAGGCTTCAGTTGGTTCCTTCTCTTCTCCACACCCCAGAAAAAATGAATATGACTTATGATGTCCATCGGCCATACGATGAGCTCCTGCCCTCGCACATCAGGGGGCAATCTGTTAACACCCAAAAATGGTTCAATACCTCATCTACCCCATCACATGGCTCATTTGTCCATTTTCATACCATATTTCCATCAAAAACCCATAAAACCATCTAAAAAGCCTCCAAAAGGCTTAAAATGCCTCCAAAAGGCCATAAAACCCTCTTTTCCTCCAAAAAATATCCAAAATTCCTCCAAAAAAGCAAAAATATCCAAAAAGGAAGAAAAAATATAAAATAATGAGGAAAAGGAGGAAAAAACCCTAAACAGCTGAAACCCTAACCCTAAATCGTTACTCCACCACTATAAATAAGTGATGGAGACCCCTTATTTCAAATCCACAATCACAAGTATCTTGCCTCTGCCAAAATCGCTCTTGAAATCCTAGTTCACCATTGAGCTACTTTCACCGTTGAGAGCCCCTTTTTTGCCCATTTCCACCATTAGAGAAAGAGAAGGAGCAGTTGGAGCTCGGAGCAACCTTTCGGATCAGCGCAACGGGCTTCACCAACCTCCACATTGGAGGTCAGATCAATAAAAAATCATTCTTTACTTTTTACTGTTTGCTTCATGAACATGTTTAGATTAGTTTTTATTTCTGGTTAGCATTCTTTATTCACATATTATTGAACTGCTACTAAGGAATCCATTCTCCTTAGTAGGTACTCATTCATACAAGCTAGGGGTAAAACCCTAGCTACAACCTCACCCGCCAATCTCTCAACCTACCCTATCCATTAAGCCTTATAAATATGATCTCATAGCCATGGTTGAGGGGAGAACTCTGAAGGTATTGTTATGTTGTTGGATTGATTACTTGGCCCAATACCATTTGGGAGAGCATAAAGAGCTAGAGTCAGAGATTTTGGGGATGAGAATGCTTGGTTTCATGGAGATGCATGTAAACACTAAGGCTTGGTTGTAAACTTATTCATATTTCTATATTAATGCAAGTTTATTTTTGTCCCACATACATTGTTGTTGCTTCATTTCACATGTATGTTGTTAGATTCCTTAGTCACTAACATGGATCAGTAGATTATATTCTGGCAGTTTTGATGTGTTTGTGTGTTGAAGCTTATTGCAAGTAAACAAGGTAGCTATTGAGGCATTACATTCCAGGTATATACAACGTCCAGGGAGAGTCCTTAGCCTATGTCATCTATTTGTTTTGGATCTGAACCATTCAAACCAGTGGAACACCTTGCTGTTTGTAGGAGGTGAAATATTCCAGCTAATAAATATATCGTCTCCGCTAGGGAATAGATGTATCAGTTGTTCTGATCTTCCTCAGTCTGCAACTCTTATCTGAATCCAGGCTCCTTCTTCAATTCTCTTCAGTCAGATCTACTTTCTGGCTTAGTCTATTTGGGTTTGAAACTTCCAAATTTGTTTAGAGCTGAGTCATTTTGATCTTGTATGCCCTGTTTTGATACTCAATCTAGTAGTATTCACCTTGATCTAGTCTTTTTCTGACCTGATCCATTGTTCTCTTTGTGTTTTGGTCATCTACAGGGAACTGTACCTATGCTGTGTACGAAGAGCGGCGCCACCACCTGAACAAAGTGAGGAGTATGTAGTGCCACTGCCTGTAACCCATTGGCGAGAAGCAGTGCTGTGTTAGAAACGCTCTGTCAACACCTGAGAAGCACGGTGCCAGCTAGGAATCAT
Source organism: Pseudotsuga menziesii (assembly GCA_001517045.1). NCBI lineage: Eukaryota > Viridiplantae > Streptophyta > Pinopsida > Pinales > Pinaceae > Pseudotsuga > Pseudotsuga menziesii. Next base: position 52,662 of record LPNX011126009.1, on the reverse strand, counting down.
TTGAAAGCCCTTTTTCCTCATTTTTTTTGTAAAAAAATTGATTTTTGTCGCTTTCAGTTCTGCTTATCAGACTTGTGTTATAGAATCTTATGTTTGTGGCTTGATAATTTTATGGTTTAAGATTGATTTGAGTGGAAATTCAAAATCTTGATTAGGTCTTTTGATTGTTCATCCGCTTCTATGCTTTTTGGTTGTGTTTATGAAAGGATTTATTATTTTTTGAAATCTTAGGGTATTAGTAAGATCTCTTTCGTTTTTGTTATATAGACTAAAAGAAGAACACTAGATTAACTTCTAGGTTTCATTTCTTATTTGCATAGTAAACTTCTTGTTCCTTCCTTTAAAAAACAAATTTTTTTGACTGAGACTAGGGTATCATCATTGAGTGTTGAACATTGGTTTTCTAATTGGCTTTACAAGCTTTCAGGATCTTCATGTTTTTTTGTCTCTTATGCATTTAGAACTATCTCAATCAAAATAAAAAATGGTAGTTTTAAGCTAGATTTGCTTATGTTTTGAGAAAAATGAAAAAATAGAGTGCATTTGCATATAGGTGTGCTTCTTGTTTTTCTTCTAGGGAAAGAGATTCTTCCCCTTCTCATTGCTTTTAGAAAAGAGAAATTAGTTTGGAAAAGCTATTGCTTGTATTTGATTTGGTGTTCATGACTGTTGTTTGGAAATATTTTTGGTTTTGAAACAAAAGGAAACACTCTCTTCCCTCCCGTAAGTAGGCATACTGAATGGTAAAGTGAATATTTGCACTAGCATATTCCATGGTTTTACTTTTCTGTCAAAACACCATGCATTCACCTAACCGTCCACTTTAAAATTAGCGGTAGTTATAGGTTAAAACTTATGTAGCAATTGATTGATAGGTTAGAGACGTGTTCGAGCGTCGTTAAGCATAGGAGCTGTCATTTTTTGTCAGCATTACATCCTAGGACTAGTGCGGTTCTTCCATGTACCATTGGTATATCAAATGGTATTTCACGTACCCTTGAGGTATATAGAAAGGTAATTCACGTACTCGATTGTATATCGGAAGGCCCCTTGTGTATGGTTATGCATTAGACAGCACTAATACCGATTCGACCTCCCACGTACCTTGAGTATATCGGGAGACCCCACTAGGATACCTTATCTATCTGAGAAAATCCCTTTGGATGTCTTGTTTGGAGCCATACACCGAAAATAGAATTCGGGGAGATTACTACACACGTACCCTCGAGGCATATCGCGAGTGGCAACTTCTTAACAATCCTGGTGAGAGACCCGACTTTTTGAACTCTTCCTATCATTTTAAGTGTGCTTGTTTTGACCTATATCTTGTGTAGGGAAATGTTTTTTATGTGTTTTCTAGATTTTCAGTCCCTAGGTTAGATAGGAATTGTACAAACTGGCTGAGTTAAGATAGTCCAGAAGAGTATGGAGCTTGCCACTCGATTTTATTCCAGGTTCAGGAGAAAATCCAATGGAAACTATCGATAAAGGAGCTACTACCACCTCCCAAGTGGGAGATAACGTGGTTGTGAAAAGTGGAGTACCATATTCTTCACACTCACCTCCCTTGGTCCAACAACCTTCTCGGGGAAATACATCATTCCATTCTCCCACGGAAGGTCATGTTAATGATACAACCCATCTGGATTTTGGTCCCAATGCTCCATTTTGGGATACCTCTATTGGAGAGGCCATTGCCTCATTTGGAACCCGTTTAAATTCTTTTGAAGATGAAGAAGAACGTAAGAAATACCGTGTTGCCATTATCCGTGCACAGGATATTGATAAGCAAATAGATGAAATATTAGAACCAACACCATCACATTCCACGTCTGTTCCTGTGGGATATCATTCACTTGCAGATTCTATGAGACCCATAGAACCGATTATAGATCATGCAGTAACACCACACAACCCAGGTCAAATTGCCACTCCTATCACCTATCTTGTTATGTTTGTTCCTATCCTCCCAGGTCTTCTACACCTAGGGCCCAACCTTCAATTCCCATTTCGTCAATACCTTCTAATGCCGAGGGGCAAACCCCGACACAACCTACGTTATCTGGAACCGGAATTGTACTTAGTCAAGGGCAGATCTCTAACATAGAACCATCTACAGTTTTTTTCCCTCCCACCCATACTAATGTGGTGAATCTCCCATCTAGTTCAGGTTAGCCCTTCAGGGCACAACCTGTAACCATTCAGTCTTCTATAGGTTATGGTTATCAAATACCTATAGGTAATCATCTACCCAATCCTATAGGAATGCCTTATTCTGGAATTCCATACTCTAGTAACACTGTTACGCCATGCGGGAAACCCAACTAGTATTGCATGCCATCTATGGGGGGGGATAACTATACATACTGCGAGAGGTACCGGAGGACCTAATGGTCCCAGAGGATTTGGAAAATTTCCTCCTTATGGTCCTAATGGTCCTAGTGGTCCTGGGGTGCCTGGTGGATTTCCTCATGGCTCTGGAGGGTTTGGTGGCCCTCCACCTAGTGGTTTCAGAGGCTCTGGAGGGTCTGGTGGTCCGCCTCATGGTGGTCCTGGTGGTCTTGGTGGTCTTGGTGGTCTCGATGGCCCAGGTCGTCCTCCTCCTGGAGGCCCTAGTGGTCCTAGAGGTCCTGATCCCAAAAATCAACCCCCTGTGGGTGGATGTTCCGATAGTTATTCATCATAGCAACCTATTTTTCAGTCAACTTATGGTCCTATTGGTAATTATATGCCATATCAATATTACCTGTATGTGCAACCCAACTGACAGTTACCTTTCCTAGAAACTTTGGACTTGCTTGATTTGTCTAAGTTGATTAATGACCCCATTCGACACAATCCCTTGTGGCCTCCCATTCTGGTAAAGTTACAATCGGATATCTCGAAATTCGATGGGAAGCAGGGATACGATATGAAGAACCATGTTATGAAATTCCATTTGTGGTGTTCTTCAAATTCCCTCATGGATGACTCCATTTGGTTATGACTCTTTCAGTGAAATTTGACCGGTACGGCCGCGAAGTGGTACATTGAACTCCCACAACATTCATTTATGGATTTTGGCTCATTGGAAATGGTGTTTATTACACACTTTTAGCTCCCTATTCACTACGAAACGGGCACTGATATTTTAACCTCTCTGTGACAGAACACCTCCACCCACATTTCAGATCATATTCATGAATGGAGAAGGCGGAGAAGGATTATTAAGGCCTCTATTCTGGATCAGTTACTAGCTGATTGGTTCACCAAATCCTTGTTGCCTCCTATTTTTCGAGAGGTGGCTATGGGTGGTTCTGTTACTAAAGAGCAGGAAATTAGTCGGGCTCAATACCTAAACTTGGTCTATTCCCAGTATGGAACTCTTTATGACCTGATTCCTCAAGCTCCTCGCCCCAGCACTAATCCTACAAAGCCACCAGCAGAAGTACTTGTTGATGGGATTGTTGGTTCAATCCAGTCCCCGTTAGTAGGGAAACCTTCCAAGAAAACCCAAACTACCACCCCTACTCCTTTGACTCCTAAGGTTTCCACCGAGGTCAAATCTATTAAAAGTACTCAAACCTTGGGTAATAACAAGAAGAAAGTTAAAAATAGAAATAAAAAACCTGGAAACCAACACGAGACTCCATGACCAACCAACAGTGATAATGGAAAAGGGAAAATGAAGAAAAAATATCCCTGTCTGCTATGCGATGGTCACCATTTTTCAAAGGAGTGTTCTCGTCAGGATGAAATCTCCCAGTTTCTGAAGTCCAATCCCGCACCTACAGTACTTACGGATCCTTTTCCCTCTCAACAACAAGTGATAGACCACATGTCTAATCAGGGTACCTCCAGTTCATCAGAGGAAATTCGTATGATGTCCTCAGATACCATCAATCTGCAAACTCAAATTTATAATTATGACAAACCCACAGAAAAGAAAGAATATCATTCTTCTTCAGGGAAAGCACCCTTTGCTAGTTCTCCTGAATCCTCGTCTACGGTCCCCTCATCTATCGAGAAGCCTACTCTCGACATGATTTTGCACCCACCTAAGAGTACTCTTCGAAAGGATGTCTTTAATCCAAATGCCCGAGCTGCTCAATTTTATAATGTGGCTGAAGATCTTGCTCAAGCATCTTGTGCAATGTCTACCTTAGAGGTACTCCAAAGTTGCCCTACACAGCACAAGAACTTGTTGACAGCATTAGGAGCTTTAGACCCAGATAACACTAACTTGATTCATTTCAAAGTTGAGAACTATAAGCCTTGATTACTGCATAAACTTGCTTTTTAGATCATTACAAAAGTAGTGGGAAAGAAAGTCTTTCGAACGGTACTGGACGAAGGAGCTTCGACCTTGGTTTTGTCTCTGACTTGTTGGAAGGCTCTAGGCTCTCCTGAGATTGTCACATCACCTACGACCCTTAAAGCCTTTAACGGATGGGGTTTCCAACCCCATGGTATCATAACATCCCTAGTGGTCGAGCTGAGGGGAAAAACCATGTCCATCCAAGTAGAAGTGGTAGATGCCCCTTTAGATTACAACCTCCTTATAGGAAGTATTTGGTTCTATGCCATGATTTCTGTTTCTTCAATAGTATTTCGAACAGTCCAATTCCTACATCTAGGGATAATTGTTACTATTGATCAGCTTGATTTCTGTATGCCAGATGTTACTACCTCCATGGATAATAACATCCCCATGTTAGGCCAATCCCCTCCTCCTTACCAGTCGATTGGGGTAGGCATGTTGAAAGATTCATCCCTTATGGGGATTTTTCCATGCACTCCTCCTAGCACCGATACTGCGACAGTCCATATGATCGCCTCATTTGATTATCAGCCTAAGGGAAAAATTGTTGTTGAGTCCACCTTGTCGAATCCACACGAAGCTATGTATGACACAATTCAAACCTTTTTCGATGATCACACTGATGACCTTCATCTAGTGGCTTCAGATCCTTACCATTTACCATACTGGTTAGAACCTTCTCTTCCTGTTCTAGATTATCTCTTTGAGACTTTTCCTTCCGATGAGTCCATTATGGAGATCATGAATACGGATGAGCCCATTTGGGAGGATCACCATCATATATCCATGTTCCTCCCCTGTTAACACCCAAAAAGTGTTCACTACCTCATCTACCCCACTACATGGCTCATTCGTCCATTTTCCTACCATATTTCCCTGAAAATCCCACTAAAAAGCCTCCAAAAGGCCTGAAATGCCTCCAAAAGGCCATAAAACCATCTAAAAAGCCTCCAAAAGGCCCAAAATGCCTCCAAAAGGCCAAAACCCCCCTTTTTTCCTCCAAAAATATCCAAAATTCCTCTAAAAATAGCAAAAATCCCCAAAAGGGAAGAAAAAATATAAAATAATGAGGAAAAGGAGGAAAAAACCCTAAACAAGCTGCCCTAAACCACATGGTTTCCAAAAACCATGGGCCAACACTCCACCACTGAAAAAGTATAAATAAGTGATGGAGACCCCTCATTTCACATCCACAGTCACAAGCATCCTCACTCTGCCAAAATTGCTCTTGAAACCCTAGCTCACCCTTTGACCTACTTTCACCATTGAGAGCCCCTTTTGGCCCATTTCCACCACCGAAGAAAGAGAAGGAGCAGCTGGAGCTCGGAGCAACCTCACGGATCAGTGCAAAGGGCTTCACCAACCTCCACATTGGAGGTAATATCAATAAGAAACTATTCTTTATATTTTGCTGTCTTGTTTCATGCACGTGTTTTAGATTAGTTTTTATTCCTGTTTAGCATTGTTATTTACTTTTTACTAAACTTCTACTAAGGAGTCAGTTATCCTTAGTAGGTTCTCATTCGCACAAGCTAGGGGTAAAACCCTAGCTACAGTTTTGGCGACTCCGCTGGTTTTCTTTTGAATCTCTGTTTTCAGTTAGTTTTTTCCTTTCGGCCGGCGTAAACCGCATTTTTTCCTTTGGCAGCCGCATCCCGACCGTGTCTTTCAGGACTTTACTTGCGACCCGACCGCGGCTATCAGACTGTCCCCGACACCCTGCCGGTGGATTCAAGTCTGTTACCTGTGATCCGACCGCAGCTATTTAGCCTGTTTGCTGTGATCTGACCGCACCTGTCGGCCATTTTCCCGTGACCCGACCGCGACTGTCAACCCATTTGCTGCGACCTGAACGCATCTTTCAGCCCCCTAGCTGTGTCCCGACCGCGACTATCAGCCCATTTGCTGCGACCCGAACGCCATTTTCATCCCCCTAGCTGCGTCCCGACCATGACCTTCAGCCATTTTCCTGCGATCAGACCACGTCTGTCGTTCAGAAAGCCGCAACCTGTCCGCGCCTGTTTTGTTCAAACCCGCGGTCCGACCGCTCGCTTTTGCCTCAAACCCGTGGTCTGTTTTCTGCATATTTTACTGTTTTTAAACCCAGCCCCTTTGCTGCAATATTTTCTGCATCTGCGCAGCCATCTATTCCACTTGCAGCCCTACTTCCTTACAGCATTTTCTGCAACATAATTTATGTTCCATTTTTTGAAATTTCAGCATTTTTTCAGAAAATTTTGCATGTCAAAGTTGTGGATTCAATATTATTGATTAGAAGGTTGCCCATTT
>LPNX011126009.1:4720-46040 GCA_001517045.1 Pseudotsuga menziesii | reverse complement strand
TAGTTAGGTGTTTGCATGCTCCCTTACCTCCTTTTGGTCTAGTGAGTCCACCGTTTTTATTTTTAGGAAACCTGCTGCTTGTTGGTATTCTGACCATTTCTGTTGACACTCCACCTATTGTAGCACAACTGTTACATTGGGTGTTTTGATTTGGTTGTTGGCTTGAGTGCCCTATTTTTTGAGCTCTCGTTCTACACATTCGGTTGCATTAGGATTTTTGAGCTGTTTTCACTCACCTCGACCCACAGAGATCCGACACCATCTGTCACCATTGAGTCTCCGAGACATTCTCGGTGCCTTAGGGGCCAACCCCCACAGCATGGTTCACTTGACACCACCCGTCATCGACACATATCATCTTCACTTGATACCACTTATCATAGAACTCAAGCCTTGTCACTTGACTCCACTCGTCAGCAGCATCGGACTCCGTCACTCGATAGTGACGCTCCTTATTTTACCTCCGATTCTGAGCCAGAGTCTGAGAACCCCATTTACACTGCCCCTACCAGCCCCATGGCTGGTGTGACTCCCACTCCCGTCTTGGTGGAGATCACTGGTGCCACTTCCACCACTACACCAGCTACCACTCATGCTTTGGGTATGCCCTCCATGGGACTCCCATCTACTGTTCCCCTCACAGCACCTATTCCTGCAGTAGAAATCCCTATTCCCACTCCATCATTGGCTCACACTACCCAAGGTGGTGCAGGACCATCCCACATCACCTTAGTTCCCCCACTTGGGGGCAACCTCCCTAATGCTACCCCACCACTTGGGGGCATTGGCCTCAACTTGGTCCAAACCACTACCGTGTCACATCCTTCTTCCAATTTTCCATTCATGGCTAGTCTCAACCTGCCTGACCTAGCCAGACTAACTAACGACCCTATCCGACACGACCCTGCATGGCCTCACGTGCCCACCAAGCTCCCCTCTGACATCCCTAAGTTCGAGGGCAAGGCAGGTGAGGACCCACAAAACCACGTTATGTCTTTCCATCTATGGTGTTCCTCCAACTCCATAGTGGACGACTCCATCTTCCTCTATCTCTTACAGCGCACCTTCATTGGCTCTGCAGCCAAGTGGTATATCGAGCAACCCCATGGCACCCATGCCACCTTTGCTTCCCTGGCATCAACCTTCCTACAGTTCTTCCAGTTACCTATCTGCTATGATGCGGGCATTGAGATCCTACTATCATGCAGACAGAACACGGCTACCCACATCACGGACCACATTCATGAGTGGCGTCGATGCCGTAGCCTATGCAAAATCAAATTAGACGACCGGATCTTCCTAGATTGGTTCCTCAAATCCCTTCTCCCTGTCATTGCTAAGGATGTGGCATTCGAAAGACCCCAGTCTGAAGCAGAGGCCATCCTTAAGGCCCAGCAATTCGACCTTATTTACGCCCAGTCAGGTTATCTCTATACCATCATACCTGACGCCCCTCGCAGCGAGTCCTCCCAGAACGATGCGCCGGGGGAATCCCACGCTGCCGACGGTATCATTGGCCGTGTCTCTTCACATCCTCAACCCTTTTCCATAGCACGTCCTACCCCTGGCCCTAACCTTTCGCGGGCTACCTCACAACCTGGAGCCACCAACTCGTATGCCCCCATGCAACATCACCACCATTCTCATGGACTCTCATGTCCACCGCAATGTTTCAGTCATGCAACTCCTGCTTACGCCCCCCCGGTCGCACCTCAACCCTACTACCACCAGCAGGCAACACCAGCTCCTCCGCCTTCACAAACCCAACCCGCTTATTACCCACCACAGGCAGCCCCTGCGGCAAACCCACAACCTGCTCCACAGCCCTATCAGCAACCCTCTCAAGTCGCTGTCCCTACGCAGCCTTCACCTGCATATCATCCCCCAAAGCCTGCTCCAGCACCTGCGCAACCTCAGAATCCACCTACTGCCCAAGGGAAAGTCTACGCTCAACAAAACCCGCAGCAAAACCAAACCAACCAACGCAACCAGGGCCAACAAAACCGTGGCAGGGGCCGGAATCGTGGGAATAACCAACCTGCAGACCAAGCTGGTCAACCCCCTAATCCCCCTGATAATAATAATGCGGCCCCTGCTAACCAAAACCCTGATCGCCCACCCAAGCAGGATAAAAACCCCAATTTGCGAACAAACCATCCTTGTTCTATTTGCGGGGTCTATTGCCACTACACACATTTTTTCCCACACATGGAGCGAGTTTGGCAACTTTGGGATGAAGATGCCCACCGCCAAGGGCAAGCGGCTCCTCAAGCACCACCCAACCCCCCACAACCTCAGCAGCCACCTTTGGTGCTGCAAAACCCCTTACCAACCCAAGGCGTAGTGAACACCCAACCATTGGCCCCCCCTCAAGCCAATGCACCAACCCAACAACAAATCACTTATGCTGCTCTTGATCAACCCATGCATGACTCAGGTACCCATCACTTGTTGATGATGTCCTCCAATGAAGTCAACCTCCAGACCCGGCGGACCCAATATGGCACCTCCCCTGAAGCCCCTCCCATCGATAAACCCACCAACGCTCATCCCACTAATCAGGCGTTGCGTATACCTCCACCTCCACTCGATGGCGTTCCCAAAGCACCTCGTTTCTCGCTTCGCCGTATCAACAACAACCCCAATGCGCAGGCTGCTTCCAACTACAGCATTGTCGATGACTTAGCCCAATCCCCCGCAGCCATGTCTGCGTTAGAAGTCTTAAAAAACTGCCCTTTGCAGTGTAAGACTTTGCTCTCAGCCATTGGGGCTATTGACCCAAATGATTCGAGTTTAATGGAATTTGATTTGGACCAATCCGAACCTCGCATGCCTTCCACTTTAGCCTTCCAAGTTTGTGTTTCTGTTCGGAATTTTGTCATCCATCGATGCATTATTGATGAAGGTGCCTCTACATGTGTCATGTCCACCCTCATCTGGCAGAAATTGGGATCCCCCCCTCTCCATCCGTCCACTACCGTGTTGCAAGCCTACGACGGCCGTTCAGCTCAACCACAAGGCCTATTAACTAACGTCCCCGTCCAGCTGGCTGGAAAAACCGTACTCATCGACATCAAGGTTATCAATGCACAGCTTTATTATAACCTTTTACTTGGCCGCAGCTACATGTATGCCATGCAGGCGGTTGCTTCCTCCATTTTTCGTACCATGATGTTCCCCCACGAGGGACGCGTGGTCAAAGTCGACCAACTCACCTACTACGATCCCAATGCCCCCGCGGCACCCGAAAATGTTCTCCCCATGGCTGAACAACCTGTTTCAAATGCCACCACTTCAGTTGTTTCCTCTATGGGGCCCGGATTTTACTCAGATGCGCCTATGACCTCGACCTTCCAATCTATTCCACCCCCGTCACCCGCCACTGACATGTCTGACCTGTGTACCTTGTCCCATAATATGCAAACTCCTACTAATCAACCGCCCTTGTTGCCTAAACCCCCTTTGGTCCCTAGCCACATTGGTGCTACCCCCATCCATACCATTCCTTTCCTCTTCCCTCCATCAGGAGTAGTTAGTGCCCCAGTCATGGCTACCCTCAGCCTCCCTGGTTTAACCTTAGGATTACCCGTTTAGTATCTTTCACCTCCCATTCCCCCACCAACACCAGATGTCGTCCTGCAATTGGTGTAACCCATTGTCACTACTAGTCAACCACCTCCCGGTGTCGCTACCCCGTCGTCCTCCACGAACCCCCCCCCTCCTATTACCAAACCAACTGGGGGCAGAGGCCCCCAACCTTACTCTGCCTTCCCACCTCCAAAGACAGTTAAAAACCCCCCTGTGTTTCGTACTCCTCCCAAATGCTCGCTATGTGATGAGTTGGGCCATGCGACTCACCAATGTCCTTAGTTACCGGCATTACAGGAACACATGGAACTGCTTGACGATGACCCCACTATCCTAGTTGTCCACCTTGATCCAACCCCCAAGCCTCGCAACAAATCCCTTCGCACTAACCACCCCTGTGCCATATGCGGTATTTACGGGCATTACACAAATCACTGTCCCGATCTCCCAGATTATAGAGCCACTCTCTTTGAAATGAACAATCTAGATCTTGAGACTGCACCACCCACCATTGAGGAGATCCACCCCCCGCATTCTCCCCCTTCCGGAGAGGTTAATACCATTTATATGATCTCTTCCGCCGCTACTGCCTCGTCAACCGATTTGATGACACAAACTTTCCGCACTAATGAGGAGATTCTCGAGGCTCTCACTACCCTGGAGTATCCCTGGGATGACATGCACCATCGCTCCTACTTTTTCCCAGATGAATCCTCTTCTAACATTGCTACCCAATTTGCAGTTGAATCCAAAGACTTCCTTCCCCATAAGGTCGACTAGTTCAAGGACCCTATTTCTACTCCTAACGCCTTCGAGGAGGGTAATATGGCCAACATCTCACCTGTCATCCAAATTGATATCGCTGCCCCAGGAAGTTCCCCTGAACTCATCACTTTAGGAGCCTCTTGCAGTGAACACGAGATTGAGGAATACAAAAAACTCTTCAGAGAATTCCGTGATGTCTTTGCCTAGTCCTACACCGAAATGCCCGGTCTTGACCCTGCCATTATAGAGCACCACATTGACACATGGCCTGACGTTCCCCCCGTTCATCAGAAACAACACCCCATTCATCCCTTAAAGCTCCCAGCTGTCAAAGTCGAGATTGAGAAACTCCGCATGGCAGGATTCATTTATCCCATTGCCTATACCACCTGGGTTTCGAACCCTGTGCCCGTTAACAAAAAACAAGGCACCATTAGAGTATGCACTGACTTCCGAGATCTAAACCGCGCTTGTCCCAAAGACAATTTCCCCACGCCATTTAATGACCAGCTCATCGATGCGTGTGCGGGGCATGAAGTCCTCTCGTTCATGGACGGTTTTTCCGGATACAATCAGATCCAAATCCGTAAGGAAAACCAGTACAAAACTGCCTTTACTACCCCTTGGGGCACCTTTGCCTATCGTGTCATGCCTTTTGGCCTAAAAAATGCTGGGGCCACATTCCAGCTGGCCATGACCTATTGCTTTCATGATTTGGTCCACATCCTGCTCGTCTACCTTGATGACCTTACAGCTCGTTCCCGGAAATGACCAGACCACCTTAACGACCTTCGGCAAGTTTTTCTGCGTTGTCGCAAATATCAGATCCACTTGAACCCACACAAGTGTGTCTTTTGCGTTCCGGCAGGCCGATTGTTGGGTTTCATTGTTTCTCAGAAAGGAATTACTGTTGATCCCCTGAAAGTCCAAGCCATATTAGACCTTCCCTCTCCTCGAACGCTCCGACAACTCCAAAGTTTGCAAGGGCGATCCAATTTCCTTCGACGCTTCGTTCCCGATTACGCCAAGACCGTTCATTATTTCTTGTGCCTGCTCTAACCCACGTACCCTTTGTCTGGGACGAGCAAGCAGAACCTGCATTCGAAGCCCTCAAGAAAGCTCTCACACAAGCCCCCTTGATCTCCCCCCTGGATTTCTCTCAAGACTTCATCCTTTACATCTCGGCATCTGAGCATGATGTGTCTGGATTCTTGGTTCAAGAAGACACCTCACACCAAGAGAATGTCATTTACTACGTCAGCCAGACCTTGTCCGGCCCACCCTTACATTACCCATATGAGGAGAGACTAGCCCTAGCAGTGGTCTTTTCCATCCAAAGATTGTTCCACACTTTTTACATGAGTCATCCACTCCTGTCATACTGCAAATGTTTCGTTATTTTGCCACCATTCAAACACCACGCAAGGAGGCCCACCAGTGTTCCCCCCCCCACCCTCATTCCTGGTCATCATAAATGTTCCTTGATTGAACACTTCCTCCTTTCCTGGCCATTCCATTACTTCAGGGTCTTCTTATTTGCTTTTAGACTCCTTAAAATTGAAAGCAACCACGAACATGAACTATCCTGGGCTCGTAAAATGCACACTTCCTCCTTGCCTGGCCATTCCATCACTTCAGAGTCTTCTTATTTGCTTTCAGACTCCTTAAAATTGAAAGCAACCACGAGCATGAACTGTCCTGGGCTCGTAAAATCCGCATGACAGTACCATTCCATTACTTCAGAGTCTTCTTATTTTCTTTCAGACTCCTTAAAATTGAAAGCAACCACGAGCATGAACTGTCCTGGGCTCATAAAATCCGCACGACAGTACCATTCCATTACTTCAGAGTCTTCTTATTTTCTTTCAGACTCCTTAAAATTGAAATAAACCACGAGCATGAACTGTCCTGGGCTCGTAAAATCCACATGACAGTACCATACCATTCCATCACTTTAGAGTCTTCTTATTTGCTTTCAGACTCCTTAAAATTGAAAGCAACCACGAGCATGAACTGTCCTGGGCTCGTAAAATCCACACGACAGTACCATTCCATCCATTTAGAGTCTTCTTATTTGCTTTCAGACTCCTTAAAATTGAAAGCAACCACGAGCATGAACTTTCCTAGGCTCGTAAAATCCACATGACAGTACCATACCACTCCATTCCTTCAGAGTCTTCTTATTGCTTTCAGACTCCTTAAAATTGAAAGCAACCACGAGCATGAACTGTCCTGGGCTCGTAAAATCCACACGACAGTACCATTTTATATCCACACTTCTTCTCGTTCCCTAACCCATGAAGAAATCCCCCCGCGCCTCTTGGCGCTATGATCGATCCTCTCGGCAGCACCCCCAATCAGGTCGCCTTTGTTCAGAGTATTCTGCAGTCTCCTGCCATTTTACCACAGCTTGAGTCTCCCTCAGCCCGGTCACCCTCCCAGATCAATATGGCTATGATCCCCTTACAACCACTCAGTTTCATATGCTGCCCGATCATCCCCGCCATCATACTCTGAACAAAGGAAGTTTGAGTCCCCCCACTCTCCTTGCCCAGTCATTCCCCCAGTTTATCAATCCTGCCACCAGTAATATCACATTTCAGTTTTCCACCTCGCGCTCCTGTCAAGGAAACATCATTGCCTTGATAGTTGCAGGTCTCCCTCTGTCGACGACAACCCCTCTATTCCAGAGGATAGACCCAGAGGCCCCTGTGCCTTGGACCCATCACCATCTGTGGTGAGTGCCTACGGACCATTTTGGGAGGATTCATCATTGCCTCTCCGAACGGTTGTTTCTCACATGCTTGACTTCAGCACCTTGATCGCATCATTGAGAATCGCGCAGGAATTTAGATCCCGTCCATTATTTGTCGAAGACCCCGGATTTCCCCCGACTCTAGCACATTGGTGAGTCACTTCGGAACGCCCAGTTATATGTTCCTGTGGATGTTCGGGCTGCGTTGGCGATTGTATTCGGAAGCCATCCAGTTCCATGCTTCCTTGAGTACCTAGTTCAGTTCCATTTCAATGTACCATTGCGAGTATGACCCTTGTCACTCTGATCCAGCAGCTCATCAGTTCCTTTGGTACCACATTCAGTAGCACTGCTGTCATTTCAGTGCATCAGGTTTTCAGCTCAGATATGCAGTATGTCCCAGTAGTATGTCCTAGATGTGTGTCCCCTCTGGACCCTTATGATATACACAGTGGTTGTTTATGTATCCTACAGGTCTCTCTTTTCGGGCCTCACAGTTATTTTTATGTATCTTGATACGAGCATGGGGATGCCCGCCTCGTCCATATATTGAGATTCTTCCTCATTCAGTATTTGAGGCCATGTATATGTCAGGTCACCATATTTTGGACCCAGTTGTTATTATTATGTTATATCCTGATACGAGCATGGGGATTCCTGCCTCGTCCATATGATCAGATGATTCCTCATCCATTATTGAGGTTATGTACTTTTGGTTCTTGCAGTTGGTTCGAGATCGTTGTTCCGGGCTTCAGTTTGTTTCTCCTCTTCTCCACACCTCAAGAAAACCATATATGACTTATGATGTCCATTGGCCATACGATGAGATCCTGCCCTCGCACATCAGGGGGCAATCTGTTAACACCCAAAAAGTGTTCACTACCTCATCTACCCCACTACATGGCTCATTCGTCCATTTTCCTACCATATTTCCCTGAAAATCCCACCAAAAAGCCTCCAAAAGGCCTGAAATTCCTCCAAAAGGCCATAAAACCATCTAAAAAGCCTCCAAAAGGCCCAAAATGCCTCCAAAAGGCCAAAACCCCCTTTTTTCCTCCAAAAATATCCAAAATTCCTCTAAAAATAGCAAAAATCCCCAAAAGGGAAGAAAAAATATAAAATAATGAGGAAAAGGAGGAAAAAACCCTAAACAAGCTTCCCTAAACCACATGGTTTCCAAAAACCATGGGCCAGCACTCCACCACTAAAAAACTATAAATAAGTGATGGAGACCCCTCATTTCACATCCACAGTCACAAGCATCCTCACTCTGCCAAAATTGCTCTTGAAACCCTAGCTCACCCTTTGAGCTACTTTCACCATTGAGAGCCCCTTTTGGCCCATTTCCACCACCGGAGAAAGAGAAGGAGCAGCTGGAGCTCGGAGCAACCTCACGGATCAGCGCAAAGGGCTTCACCAACCTCCACATTGGAGGTAATATCAATAAGAAACCATTCTTTATATTTTGCTGTTTTGTTTCATGCACGTGTTTTAGATTAGTTTTTATTCCTGTTTAGCATTGTTATTTACTTTTTACTAAACTGATACTAAGGAGTCAGTTATCCTTAGTAGGTGCTCATTCACACAAGCTAGGGGTAAAACCCTAGCTACATCCCCAATACCAGTTCGTTTAGCCATGATTTTGCATCCTTGTTTTCTACTGATATTGTCAGCGTTCCCCAAAGTCCTATATTGTTTCAAGATACAAATTCTGAAGGAAACCTTTGCAATATTACTTAGATGAACCTAGTTGACATATCAACCAAGCCTGATGTTATCAAGCATGTTCATGTTGGGCAGAACTGCTTGGCAGATGAATCTGAAGCATATAAGGAACTTTTTAAGGAATTCTGTGATATTTTTATCTGGTCGTATGAAGAAATGCCAGGGATTGACCCATCCATTTTGGTCCATGAGATTAAAACCTATCCTATGGCTAAACCTATCAGGCAGAAACTTAGGCAAGTCCATCCTTGGAAGGTCGCAGCTATTAAAGCCGAAATTGAGAAACTTCTCAAAGCTAGGTTTATTTATCCTGTACCCCTAACGGAATGGGTATCAAACGTTGTCCCTGTCAATAAAAAGAAGGGAACCATTAGAGTCTGCATCGACTTTAGGGATTTGAATAAATCTTGTCCCAAGGACAACTTTCCTACTCCGCACATCGATCAGATTATCGACAACTATGTTGGAAGTGTCATCTTTTCATTTATGGATGGCTTCTCTGGCTATAATCAAGTTGAGATATTGCCCTCCGATCAGCATAAGAGGGAAACATTTTCCCATGGGGAACCTTTGCATATAAGAAGTTACCTTTTGGCTTGAAAAATGTTGGAGCCATGTTCCAGCGCGCGATGTCCTATGCGTTTCACAATATTAAATATATTGTTGAACTGTACCTTGATGACCTCCCTGCACATTGACAGCGAGGGGAGGACCACCCTGGTCATCTTAGAGACATATTCCTGAGATGTCGTCATTATAATATACAACTCAATCTGCATAAATGTGTTTTTTTCATTGAGACGGGACATTTGCTAGGCTTGTTGGTATCCAAAGATGGCATCCAGATCGATCCTTTGAAGATTACCTCTATTTTAGATCTACCAGCCCCAACTAATCTCCTTGAACTCCAAAGTTTGCAGGGGAAGGAAAACTTTCTTCACCTTTTCGTGTGCAATTTTGTAGAGAAAATGCACAGATATATGCATCTCCTCAAGAAGAACACTCCATTCTTCTGGGATGACCAAGCCCAACACGCCTTTGATAATCTTAAGCATGCTCTGACTCATTCACCCATGATACACCCCCCAGATTATTCAAAGGACTTTCTCTTGTATATTTTTCCTCCGCTACTACCATCGCCATGGTTTTAGTGCAGGAAAATATCCATGGTCAGGAGCATGTAATTTATTACGCCACTAAGAATCTTATGGATTCTGAAACCCATTATTCACGTGTGGAAAAGTTAGCTGTTTCCACGGTCATCACTATACAAAAGTTTTGTCCCTACATTATGCTCTATACTACCACCATATTGGAAGATCAGACCCAGATGTATTACATCCGGACTCGTTAGGTACTCAGGGGCAAGTACTCCCACTAGATTGTTATCCTTTAGGAGTTTGATCTGGATTTTTCCAAGGCCACATCAAAGAAATCCTTGGTCTTTGCAGAGCTTATGTGTGATATTCCCTGTGCTACAATGGAATATGAGCCCAGTGATTCATTTTCAGATGAATTCATGTTCCTAATTAGCACTACTAATCCTTGGTATGGAGATTTGATGATTTATCTCCAAACATAACGATTTCAGCCGCATTTCTCTCACGATGATCGCCACCGTATCCATCACCACGCAAAATTAATCTTATCTTGAATGATACCTTGTATAGACGTGGGATTGAATCTATTCTCCAGCGATGCCTCACCCATGAGTAGGTTGAACATGTGTTGAATGATTGCAACTCTGGAGCATGTGACGGTCATTTATCTGGGATGGATACAGCCCAAAAAATCCTTCATGCTGGCTATTTCTGGCCTTCTATCTTCAAAGACTATCATGAGGCTGTTAAGAAATGCCCTCCTTGTCAAAATTTTTATCCTAAAAAGCGCACCCATATTGCTCCGCTACACCCTGTCATTTTCGTTGGCCCATTCGCCAAATGGGGGATTGAATTCATGCATTTTAAGCCTACCTTAGCCAGGGGGGATGGTTACAACATCATAGCCATTGATTATTTCACAAAATGGGCTAAAGCCATGCCTACATATGCAGAAGATGGTAATACTGTTGCTCTCTTCTTGTTCAAATCATATCATAGCTAGATTTGGAGTTTTGCAGTCCATCCTCACTGATCACGGATCTCATTTCCGTAATCAAATGATGGAGGAACTGAGTGCCAAGCTAGGTTTTCACCATGAAAACTCTATGCTATATTATCCACAAGCTAATGGTTAGGTAGAGGCCATTAACAAAGTTTTGAAAACTATGATTTGTCGGATGGTTGGAGATCATAGATCCAACTGACACCATGTCGTTTTCTCCGCTCCTTGGGCTTATTGGACTTATATGAAAATAGATACTAGTTTCACGCCATTCCAGCTTGTCTATGGACTCAAAGTTGTCTTGCCGATCCAATGTCAGATTCCATCCTTACAACTTGCCATCGAACTTCTCCCAGACACTTTCGCAGATGAAGAAATATTTTTTTACTTGAGTAACCTTGAAGATACTCGGAGAGATGCTTCCTTGGCTAATGAGGCATATAAGAAACACGTCAAGGCACATTATGATGAATCCATCCAGCCTCGTGTCTTTAATGAGGGTGACCTAGTATTGACTTATGACCAGAGATATGACAAACTAGGGAAGGGTAAGTTCGAGTCCATGTGGTATGGACCTTTCGTTATTTTTAAGGTGTTAGAGAAAGTAGCATATGAGCTCATTGATTATGATGGAATCCCTTTGGGGAAACCTTGCAATGGGTTGTACCTGAAAAGATACTATGCCTAGGTTTTCTTGGATAGTATCTTATATATATGTATATTGATTGAATTTCAGTGTGCTTTTAGTATTTTCAAGATAGTTTTGAGTTTAGTGTCCGCATCTATTTATACTAAGTTTTGGTCATGCAGATGGATTTCTATGGCTTTACTGATGGTGCTTTCGACCACACCTTGAATCTTGCCTCGGCTTCTTGGGTCCTCTATTCCCCAGCTGAATAATTGGTCAGTTCAGGAGCGGTTTGTATAGGTCCCGCTACTAATAACATCGTCGAGTATGAAGCAGTCATTGGTCTTTTGACTGAAGCTTCCTCCCAGGATCTTCATGATCTAGTAGTCTTGATGGACTCTCAGCTCGTGGTTTTCCATTTAAACCATGTCTACACCATTAGGAACCCGATGCTCCTTTGCCTCTTCCGGAGAGTACGTTTGCTAGAAAGATCATTTGAAACCATCCCCTATAGGCATATCCCTAGGGAACATAATGTAGTGGCCGACTCATTAGCTAATTACATCCTAGATTGGCATATTTCCCATTCATGACATCAAATCAAACATGGTACATTGTAAATAAACATTCAAAGACACATAAAACTCATAGAAAATACATTTTCCATTTGAAACATATAAACACTGTGTAAAAGTCTGTATATATATATACACAAAAACGTTTACAAAAATAGGTCCCGAGACCTCATCTGAAGCATGTAGGCTTTTAGGAAAAATAATTATACAAAATCTTGAAGCTGTCAGCTTTCAGTACATATCTCATACACTAGTGGTGCTCGTGATAGCACATCACTACTCGAGCTACTCTACATAGCAGCCTACTGAATCAACCCGGTACTCTCACTGTGGATCTCTGATATCTCATCGGGAGGTCATCTATGTCAGCATCTGGGATATCCAAGTTCAACCTCTCCAGGTTTTCCTCCAGCTCCTCGGTAATGTCATCACCTCGTGGTACAAAGCAGGCTCTAGCTCACCTATCCAATGGATATGCTCCTCCAGGTCGCGCTGCTCCCACATCTGCATGATAATATATAGGTCTCGTCACTTAACATAAAAAATATAAAACATTAAAAAACATAAAAAAACATTTTCATCCATTTTAGGGTTTCTTGATTCTCATCCATGTCACCCCACTGTCCGCTAGGCGGGAGTGGTAGGTCAGGATCTCCGGTGAAGTCTGTTCCTGCATAAGCATAATCCTCAACCATGAGGATCTGATCTCGTAGCCATCTGAAGAATGGATCACTGAAATTCACCCTTCCCCTACTCGCTCTTGTGCGATCCATGACCTGGACCCACCTCAATATACGGGGGTCCCATGCTCTCAGACTCTGGGAAACCACTTGAGGTCTCATCTGTGGAACCCGCTTGAAGAAGAAGCAGGCTAAAATGGAACCAAATCCAAACTGCTTTAGCTATCCCTTTCGACACTTAGTCAGTTGATCGTTAAATATTGGAAGCATGGCTTACACCTAGTTGAACACTGTGGGTTCCATGGCCTCTATGGTGTACAACATGTGTACCCTGGAATCCTGTTGCACACCCTAACTCCTGGCCACCCTATGCATGGTAAATAGGACGGTTCGTAGGGCCATATCTATAACTTCCTTGATGGGGATCTTCTTCCTTGATGTACCTATCCCTGGTGCATAGTGACGATTTATAAGCTCTCGAGTGGTACTATCCCCTCCACGGGATCCTGTCAGTGAGATGAGGGTACCCTATCTTGAGAGACCTGTCAAGAAGTAGATGTTATCTACTTCCACCGTAAGGATATGGGCCACCACCTCGAAATACTGTTGCTCTAGATTCCACATCTGCAGTATCTGTTTTAGTAACCGCTCATGTGACACCATTCTTGGGGTCTGAAAGAACTTTAGGATCCCACAGTCTCATAATGTGGCAATACAACCCACATTTCTTTCAGCAGCAACATCCTCATTTTCATGCATTCTTTCTTTCCATATCACCATGTTTTGAGTCACCTAGACCTGCCAAAAAAATTAATGATATGCATTAGAATCATCCTTAAATAATTAAAAATCAAAGGAATGAATTTATTTTGCTTATACTAACATTTTAAGTTCTCTAAAGCAGACATTGCCTATGCGTCATTGGAGACAGGTGGTGGAATTGCTTGTCCACTGTGTTATTTGCATGGTTCTTGGGTGGTACCGTGTATCCCGCAAGGGGTAGTCGTGGTGCCCGCTTTTATGGTTTTAGGGCTTTCCATATGAGCCCAAAACCCCACCAAATATCAAAATAAATGCTATGAAATGAAAGAGAAGGGTCTTAGCTATTACCTACAACTGACGATGCTGAAAACGGACAGTGGAAACTCCTGGTATCAGCTGCTGAAGATCTGGCTAAGAAAATGCTCCAAGTGCTCTCTACTATAGGTAAATAGTGAAATTATTTTATTTTTTACTATTTACATGACTTATATAGGCATTTTTGGGTCTGACATACTATAGTTTTGATATAAAATCATATTTTAGTCAAATTTTATCTGTCGTAATCCCTTAATGCTAGTTATAAATGCGGTTAACACTTGTTTCTGAGTCTATTGCAGGATAAGAGAACTATAGTAAGAAGCTTTGGAAAGTTTGTTTATGGATTTTTTGCACTTTCATAAAATGGAAAAGGTCAATGAGCGTTTATTACGACACTTTTTCACGCTCGTTAAAATCTAATATCAAAGGTCTGATTCCATTTCAAGTTTCTTTCCAGGCTCGTAAAAATTGACATTGTGTAAAGAAGCGTCATGGAGTCCTCTTTTCACCTCTTTTTCAGGCTCCTTAAAAATGAAAAAGTCATCGAGTCCATTTTCTATTCTTTCCAGGCTCATAAAATATGACATTGTGTAAATAAACTTCATGGAGTTATCTTTAAACCCTTTTCAGGCTCCCTAAATACAAAAAGATCGTCGAGCGATCTTGTCTTCTTCATGCTCATTAAAGTATTTGAAGAGTCGTCCATCCAACGGTAGGTTATCTCTTTTTTAGTTCAGATAGGACTATTTACAAAAAAGGAACACTCCAGCCAATCATGATTGGAAGAGTTCTATAAGGTATGGTTTTACACTTTTTCGGGCCTTAGAGACTAAATCATACGAAAAAGGACCCCTTTGGAGTCTTTTTTCTGTATTCGTTCAGACTCTCTAAATATGAATGATACCGAGTTTTATTTCAGTGGACTCGTTAAATTAAACATTGAGAGACTCGTTTTGGGAAAGAACCCCTCCTCTCTCAGGTTCACAAAACATATGAGTCTGGACTTGTTTTCTGACAAGCTATATCAAGTGTTTGTTACCCTCTTTGAACTCGTAAAACTGAAGAGAGACACTCATCAACCATGATGGGGGAGATGGGAAGGGAATCAGTTTTTGCAAATAATGGTAGTTGTTTGTTGTTACCTTTGAATATGGAACTTGTCTGCACATCATGTCAGTCAATTAGGTATTTAGCTGATCTCTGTGACGATCCACTTTAATGAGTCATGTCACTCCTTTGAGTCTTTTAAAAGAATGCATTGTCCACTGTCGCATTGTGTGTCTGTCTCATCTAGTCATGCTGCCAAGTCGTTTTGTCATGCCTCCCAATGTTCAAAGGTGATTTGAAGAAGTTTTTCCTCTGCAGTACACACAGTCTTTGTGTCAGTATCTTTGAGTTAGCCATATGGTTACTACATTCACATCATTCTAGAACTATGTTCCGAGTTTTGTGTCGTCGATTTGGGACTCATCATGGCCCTCCTTCGACGAGACTATTCCCGTCGACATCAGCTTATCATCTAGGAAATAGTCTTAGAAACAATATTTATTACCTTGAGATCTGTATGCCTTAATGACAGATTCTCTCACTTTTGACATAGGTTCACATCATTGACCTTTGATCGATAGAATCGACTGGGTGTTCGACATCAGGACATCTACTCACACTCAGTAGATTGTACCAGAGTACCTTGGGATTCATTGACATTAATGGTGATCTCCCTCACACTTGTTAATAGTTCACATCATTGGCTGGTAATCAAGTGGTTTCTACCATGTTCGACTTCAGATCATTGTAATCACATGGATAGAATCGTACTTTGTGGAAGACGAGACGAAGACCCTGGGTGTTTGTTTAAAGCGCTCACTGGAGTTTTGTATATCTAGCATGGATCCACATTTGTATGGTCATGGCTATTCTCAAATTTGGATCTGTATGACATAGATCTACGTTGTCTATCTGGTATCTATGTCCAATTTTGAGTCCTCCATCACATGGATCATGTTGTATTCTAGTAGCCATGCTTGTTTATTCCTCTCATGGATCTACCTTGTATTGGTCTGTAGCCATGAGTTTGGTCACTTGTGTCTATGATTCAACATATTGATGTACTACAGATGTCTACTTGACAACATACTCCAATCGAGCCAACATTTTCATCTCATGGAGACGACTTGTTCTCTCAAAGCTCTCATTTATCATATCCCTCTAAGACTCATGATTTGGGGGGCATCTTGTTATACCAAAATCCTATCACCATCATGTGATAAGAACTTTGACATACCTACTTGCCCTGAATCCCAGCTCTTGGAGTGGAAACTCATGTTTATTATCAATATTTCATGGAAATTCCTAGCACCGCACTTCCTCTATTGTCCAGGAGAGGTACCTTGTTTGCACTTCCTATCCCCTATTGTCCACAAGCGGTGCCATCGCTTATGGCCCTTTGTCCATAAGCGTTTCTTACCAGAAACGCTCTGTCTTTTAAGGAGAAATGCAGTACCCTAGGTAAAAAGGGAAAAAGAGAAGTTTCTCGAGGCTTCTAGATGATAAGCCTCACGTCCTCCCTTATCCCTACTGTTGTGGGTTAGTTGAGCTCAAGATCCCTCATCCTAGGATCTTAGAGGCCACCTCACCCACCAATCTCTCAACCTACCCTATCCATTAAGACTTATAAATATGAGCTCATAGCCATGGTTGAGGGGAGAACTCTGAAGGTATTGTTATGTTGTTGTATTTATTACTTGGCCCAAGACCATTTGGGAGAGCATAGAGAGATAGAGTCAGAGATTTTGGGGATGAGAATGCTTGGTTTCATGGAGATACATGTCAACACTAAGGCTTGGTTGTAAACTTCTTCATATTTCTATATTAATGCAAGTTGATTTCAGTCTCACATACATTGTTGTTTTTTGATTTCACATGTATGTTGTTAGATTCCTTAGTCACTAACATGGATCACTAGA
The DNA here is from genome assembly GCA_001517045.1 of Pseudotsuga menziesii. NCBI lineage: Eukaryota > Viridiplantae > Streptophyta > Pinopsida > Pinales > Pinaceae > Pseudotsuga > Pseudotsuga menziesii. The sequence continues at coordinate 29,175 of LPNX011126009.1, read as the reverse complement.
TTATATTCTGGCAGTTTTGATGTGTTTGCATGTTGAAGCTTATTGCAGGTACATAAGGTAACTATTGAGGCATTTCATTCTAGGTATCTACAGTGTCCAGGGAGAGTCTTCAACCTCTGTCCTCTATTTGTTCTGAATCTGAACCATTCAGACTAGTGGAACACCTTGTTGTCCGCAGGAGGTGAAATATTCCAGCTAACAGGAGCCCCATATCTTTCTACACCTTGGATAGCCTCTTGTACCCATGTAGGTTTCCTCTTGTGAGGATTCGTCTCTTGGGGTGGATCTATAGGTTCCTGGGGTTCTTCTATTTCTCGATATTCTTCTTGAGTTTCATCATTCATAGTTGTATCTTGAATTCTGGGTACTTCTGTTTCTTCAGGTTTTTGAGCAGGTCTCTTTCTGGATTTGTTGTAAGATGATTCTTCATCAAATGTTACGTCCCTACAAATGTTAATCTTCTCGAATCCTGGGAGGTATATTCTGTAAGACTTTGAGCTTTCACTATATCCATCAAATATTCCCTTCTTCACTAAAGGATCAAACTTTGTCCTCTTCTCTTTCAGAATGTGTATGTACACTGGAAAACCAAATATTATGAGATGAATGACTTCTGGTTTCTTGCTGGAGAAGACTTATTCAGGTGTTTTTTTCTTGATTACTCTATGTGGAGTACGGTTCTATACATACACAGCTATTCTAGCATCTTCTTCCCATAAATGCATGGGAATATCTTAATCACGAAGCATTTCCCTTTCAGCTTCCATAATCATTCTATTCTTTCTTTCTGCAACCCCATTCTATTGTGGATTGTATCGAGTGGTTAACTCCCTCTTAATCCATGAATCTCTGCATAATTATTTGAATTCATTTGATGTGAATTCTATGCCATTGTCTAATTGAAAGGTCTTTATTTTTTATTTTTTGTGTGGTTCTCTGTCAAGGCTTTGAACAATTGAAACTTGCTGAATACTTCATCTTTGTTTTTTAAGAAGTATTTCCATGTCTTCCTATAAAAATCATCAATGAAAGAAACATAGTATACATACCCACTCAATGAACTGAACGACATCGGACCCCATACATCGTAGTGGATGATTTCTAAGATTCATTTTTCCTTTCTCTTGCTACTTGGAAATGTCTTCTTTGTGTTCTTTCCTTTCACACATCCTTTGTAGGCACCATCATGTTTTTCCTGAATATCTGGAAGATCTTCAACAGATTTGCTTGCAAGTGGTAGTGCTCTATAGTGCACATATGCAAGCCTTCTATGCCAAATTTCATTTGGCTCTACCGATTCATGGACCAGGGCTTGTTCTGGTTGGCCCTTTAACTTGTATAATCCTCCCTATTGATCCCCTGCATCATCTATGGTCTTTCCCTTTGGCCACATAAGAACTTGGCCATCTAAAAATGCAACCATCATGCCTTTTACATCCAATGCAGAGATGAAGAGGAGGTTCTTCTTTAGTCTTGGTACAAACAAGACATCCTTCATCTTCATAGACTTTCTAGAGTCTAACTTGTAGGAGGATTTGGCACTACCTTTTATTGGATATTGGTCATCATCCCCAAGTTTCACCTTGTGGGGTGACTCATGTTCTGATAATTTCAAAAATGATTCTTTGAATCCCGTCATAGGCTTGGAAGCCCCACTATCAATAAGCCAATCCTTTCTCCCATGTGTGACAGTTCCCATGAGGACAGAAATCAAAACATACTCTTCATCACTTGAATAATCTTCACTTTCTTGTTTTACTCTCTTCTTGGAAGGTTCATCATCCTCTGCAGCATGAGCATGATGTCTTGTTTTGCATTTCTTTTTCTTTTGAGAGCCATCTTTGTTTCTGGGGCAATTTCTAGAGATGTGTCCTTTCTCATCGCATGTAAAGCATCTGATACTATAAAGATATTTGTTAAATATTCTAGGGTTATATTTTTAGTGAGAGTTCTTACCTTTGTGATGATTATAGTCCATTATGATTTTCCTAGAGTGTACTGTGAGAGCTTGATCTTCACTTCCCATCTTTTATTCTCAGGCTACTATTCAAGTTTCTTCTTGTGAGAATTCCTCCCATAGTCTACTTTAGGTGACTAGTTTTCTTCTAGCACAAATTCCTTGAATGAAAGAGTCCCATGACCTAAGGAGACCATTCAAGGTGGTCACCACAATTTCCACATTCTCCACTTCTTCATCTACTACTTCAAGTTGTTCTTTGATCTGGGAGACCCTTGTAAATTATGACTGTATGGTCTCTGCATTCTAGATCTTCACACTCTTAAACTGGTTCCTCAAATTCATCTTCTGGTTTATGTTCTTCCTTCAAATAGCTTGGTCAGGGCATCAAACATTGCTTTATATGTCTTTAGGGAGGACACATGTGGTACGAGGGTATCCTTGACTGAATCAGCCATAATCCTCTTAGCCACGGCCAATTTATTTTTTTGTAAGGCCTTAGCCTCATCTCCCTCTGGAACTGGAACCTCTTCACTGATGTAAGAGTCCAACTCATTTTCTTCCAAGACCAGGGAGATCCTATACTTCTAGGCTCGGAAGTTATCAGCTCCCTCAATATTTTCATCAATCTTAGTGTGATGAGACATCTTAAATAAGAACCTAAAATGGAAATAAAGGAGCTGATCTTCTGCAGTGCTGGTTTTCTGGCTCTAGGGAAAATTAGGGTATGAATTTCCCAGAGTTCTACTCAACCAAAAACCTCAATTTTTGTCTCTAAACTTTGATTTTGAGGAGGAGATAAATCCTATCTTGGGCTCACTCAAAAATTCCTCTTTAGTGAAAAGCCCTAATTTCTCGATGTAGTGGTAGGTCAAAAATTGAAAGTTCTCATAATCAGATTCTTCTTCGACAGAAAGATGTGCCCTTCAATGGAGATTCACCCTAGCCTCCTTTTTCTGATGGATTGTGGAGAGAGACCCAAAAAGTAAGAATCCACAGCTTCAACAATTGCACAGTGTCTTCTTCTCAGGTCAGCTCTGATACCATGTTAGATTTTTATCATTTAAGCAATATGATCTTAGGATCTTATCTGACAGAATAACATGCATAGCAACCAATCACAAGAGACAATAGACACACAAATTTTTCTAGAGGAAACCATAAAGTAGAAAACCCTGCAAATTCCTCAGAGATAGAATAAGCACCAATGGAAACAGTAAAACCCAAAGACAATAAGATGATCTCCAACAACTGTTCTCTCTCTTATCCCAGCTCCTTCTCTCTCACTCATGCGCTACAACTAGTGTGAGTAACTGTGTGATAAATAGAGATGCTCACTCTCTATTTATACTAGTTTCCGACTTGACAACAACTTACCAGGGCTGAATTCTCTAGGATATTCTAATAACCCTAGTGCCCCACAACTGCGGGGACATTAACCCCTGATCAATAAGGAGGGTTAACCTCTATGACTTTACATGACTTGTTTACATTACTGATTCTCCCGATAGGAACATCAGGGACTAATAAAATACAATATATGAAATACATAAGTGAATACATTTTGAATTTACAAATACATCAACATATATGCTATCTAATACTGCATCTAAGCTCATTTCCCATGAAGGTCTATCCCCTGACACTTTCTCAATTAAACTAGTGTACATACCTTATATTCCTAATAATGTTACAAATTGAAAGGTATTTGATGATGACCAACAAATCCTAGACTTTTTTATAGCCCAAGATACTTTTAAAAATGTATATATTGATGAGGTTGATCATGATAAATCCTTATCTAACCCCAACTTCCATTCCAATATCATCCCTAAGTTAGTGATTAATTTGGAAAAATACTATGACTTGCAAGACAAATTTAAGAGTACAATTAAATGCAAGAAAAATTGTTCTTCTCTGAATTATAAGACTGTCAATTTAGGAAATGAGCAGAATCCTCAACTAATCAACATAGGGATTAGTTGTTCACCAGAAGAAGAAAAGGCTTTGGTTAAACTCTGCAAGGAGTATAAATATGTTCTTGCATGAACATATGATGAATTGAAAAATTTTGACACAACCATCATGCAACACAACATGCCCATGAATCCTACAATCAAACCTTATCAACAGAAGTTGAGAAAGATGCACCCTAGCCTTGAACCACCCATTAACAAAGAGCTTGAGAAACTATTGAAAGCTAGGATCATATTTCCATTAAGACATATACAATGGATTTCAAACTTAGCCCTCGTCCGTAAAATGAATGGGGACATAAGAATCTGTGTGGACTTTCACAATTTAAACATGTTATAATAATCAACCCATACATACCTACCTTAAACATTAATTTTAATTATTTTTGTCTTATTACCTAGTTTCCTATATTCCATTCTATGCTAGTTTCCTTCTACAAGTCCTAGAAGTCAACACATGCTAAAAATGAGTCATGGAGCGCTTGGGAAACATCTTGGAAACCCAATTTAGCATGTCTGCTTTATTCCAAATCCTCTAAAGCACATATCTTCTTTTTCTGAAAAGCTGCCTTGTTTTATTCTAATTTAATGCAAAAGGAAAAGTTAGACTAGGTGTAGTTGACTTGCTTTTTGCCCACATAATCTTCCTTCCTTTTCTCCAAATAAAGTATGAGTTTTCTTCCCATCCCTCTTTAGCTTTCCCACTTGACTTAGCAAATTCTTGAGCATCTTCATAGAGTTGGAAACTACTTTATGCACCTATGGGGGATTTGACAAGATTTAGTAATCCTACTTTTTGACTATTTCGAATGGCATCTTTATTCATTCGATTATCTCATGTAATTATATATTTCAGCAGCCTATTACTTCACAAGGTTGGCTATTGTACACTTATTGAATACAGATTAATGTTATGCTCCAATTTCAGTCTCCTTTGGTGTGAATTTTGAATGATTGATTAGCAATTTTGTGAGTGTAATTGTTCTATATCTTGGGTTCAATTTCCACATGGTATCAGAGCCTTTGTAGATTGATTTCTCTTCTTCCTTATTGCTATTGCAGGTTCGACACCTTGACTGGGAGCTTATTCTGTTGACTGGAGGGCGCATTTTATGAGCTATTGACCAATCTCAGAAGATCCACTTGACTCCATTCAATTTCTTTGATTGGAAAGATGAGATGGAGATATTGTTGAGAGCGAAAGGTATCTACAGGGTGACTATGGAAACTGAGGTAGAGCCCAATGTAGCTACAGAGAAAATTAAATGGCACAACATGAGGGATGAGGCCTATTGTCTTTTGTGTCTGAGCATTTCAAGAGACCTCGTCTTCCATCTTGATGGATTGAAATATCCTAATGAAGTGTGGGATAAGCTAGAATATATTTTTGGAAAAAAACATGAGATGAGAGGAAATAAAATCAAGAATGAGCTTATCTCCTTGATTCCCAATAGATTCGATTCATTGCAAATATACTTTTTCCAAGTTTAAGGCCCTTGTTTTGCAGTTGAAACAATGTGGGATCGAAAAGAAGGAAGAGAAACTAGTTTTGGCCATACTCTCTAAGCTTGGTCCTGACTATTCAGTGTTTGTTTGGACCTTCCATGCCACCAAGTCGATAGCTCGAGCCTGGAAGCTGCCTAAGCTTGCAGAGTTCATGGAATACCTCACACAGGAGCAAGATAAGTTGGCATTAGAGGAAATTTGAAGTCTAAAATGGGCCTCCTAAGGAAAATAATAAAATAATAGTTATTAATTTTGGAGGAAGAATGAAAAAAACTACTTTTTTCGTTCGTATTTTCGACATATCTCCCTGTGGTTTTACTCAAATTATGAGTGGGAGAGATCGTTGGATGCAAAATTTAATTCCAAATCTAATGAGTACCCACACTACATACTTTTGATGGACCCTGCTACCCCAACAATAATAAATACCTGAAAATACGAACAAAAAAGATAGTTTTCTTTTTTTGACAAATATGTCAATTCAACCATTATGGTTGACTCATTTTATTGAAATTATATTGGTTCCTGAATTCCAACTCACAAATTTTATTGTTGGCAAAGTTTCTTATAAGGCCCATTTTAGACCCTAAATTTCCTCTAATGTGATGATGGGCACCATCAAACCTTCCAAAGACCAAGTTTTGGTTGTTGGAGATTCAAGGGTGGATTCAAAAAGAAAGAAAAAATATAAAAAGCCACCTGAGCAAAAGAGAGACAAGAACAAGTCTCAAGAGGAGCCCCAAGGTTCCAAGAAGAACTCCCAAAAGAAGAAGAACAAAGGAGAAATGAGCAAGTGTGCATACTGCAGTAAGGGCTATCATCCTGAAAGCTCTTGTATGGAGAATAAAATTGACATGTTGACCCAAATCCTGGAGAAGAATAACATCTCCCTTCCTGATTTCTCAAAGAAGAGGGAAGGAGGATCAAATTTAGAGGATAGGGACAGAGTACATGCCTTGGTTTCTGGCACATCAAGCTCACCTAGCTTCATCATAGACTCTGGAGATTCTAGACATATGGTTTGGACAAAAGAGACATTCTCCTCTCTTGGCATGTTGAAAGGTCCACCAATAGTTTTGGGAGATGACTCTCTCACTGACAATTTGGGGAAGGGAAGGATTGATCTTGACCATGGTAAGTTCAATAATGTGTTGTATGTTCAACGTCTTGCCTCTAATCTCTTTTCAGTGTATCAGATGACTCATACTGGGTCTCCAAAGAAGGTCATCTTCTCCTCTTATGATGTTGAAATCACTAATATTTTGAATGGTAAAGTCATAGCAAAAGGTGTTGTAGATCACACTTCGAAGGTATACAAGTTTTCCCATTTTATACCCTACTCAAAACCCTCTGCTCTTCCAATTCATGCTAATGAAGAAAGCAAGCTTTGGCATCAAATATTTGGCCATCTTAACTACAAGTATATTTCTTATTTGAGTGAAAAATATATGGTCATGGGGTTACCAAAGATAAGGTTTTCTAAGGGAGTCTGTCAAGGTTGTATCCTAGGAAAACACCCATAGCACAAGTATGAGAATTCTAGTCATGAGATAACCACTACACCTATTGAGCTGATCCACAGTGACATTACTGGTCCATTCCCTCATATGTCCATGAGTCAAGCCAAATATGCACTGACCTTCATAGAATAATTTTCCAGGTATTGTTGGGTTTACTTCCTAAAGCATAACTTTGAAGTTTTTGACCTCTTCAAAGTCTTTAGAGCCTTAGTTGAAAACCAGCCTGGGAGCAAACTCAAGATCCTTAGATCTGACAATGGTGGTGACAATGTCAAGTCTGAGTTCATTCAGTATTTTAAAGATGCAAGTATTCAAATGCAACATTCAATCCCTTACACACCACAGCAAAATGGTGTTTCTGAGAGAAAGAACAAATCACTAAAGGAGATGGCAACCTGCATGATGGAGGCTAAGACTTTGCCACCAAAGTTTTGGCCTGATGCTATAAATTGTGCATCCTACATCCAAAATAGGGTGCCTCATAAGAAGCTTGATGGTATGACTCCTTTTGAATCTTGGAGTGGGCACAAGATAGATGTGACCCATTTCAGGATTTTTGGCTCAAAGGCTTGGGTTAGAATTCCAACTGAAAAGAGGAAGGCTTTGCAGCCCCAAAGCCAAGAGTTCCTATTTGTTGGGTATTCTGAAGATTCAAAAGGGTACAATCTGACATTAGAGGAAATTTGAATTTAAAATGGGCCTTCCAAAAAAATACAAATTCCATGTCATCATGTATTAGCCAATCAAAATGCTTTAAAATTCAAAAAGGGAGCACCTCTTAAACAATTTTTTAATATAAATTTAGGGATAGGTATCATAAAAAAAAACTACTTTTTTTGTTTGTATTTTCGACATATATCCCTATGTTTTTACTCAAATTTCAATCGGGAGAGCTCATTGGATGCAGAATTAAATTCCGCATCCAACGAATACCCACTCGGCATACTTTTATGGGCCCCTCTACCCTAAAAACAAGAAATACCTGAAAAAACATGATGATGATGTCATCATCACATTTTTTCAGGTATTTCTTGTTTTTAGGGAAGTGGGGCCTGTCAAAAGTATGACAAGTGGGTACTCATTGGATGCAGAATTAAATTCCGCATCCAAGGAGCTCTCACGATCGAAATTTGAGTAAAAACATAGGGAGATATGTCGAAAAATACGAACAAAAAGTAGTTTTTTCTTTTCTTCCTCCAAAATTAATAAATATTATTTTATTAATTTAACTATTATTTTATTAATTTTCCTTAGGAGGCCTATTTTGAGTATAAATTTCCTCTAATGTCATCTTGAGCACTAACAAAGCTTTCATTGAAACAAGTGTTCAGTTCCAAGAAGAGCCTTTAGTAGCTGTTGAAGTTGGAGAGTCTTCTTCACCACCAGATCCATTGATTGTAAGTGAAGAGACTAATGGGTTTTCTGATTCTGATATGTCTGATAATGATGATTTGATTGCATATCCTAACATTCCTACAAGACCAAAATGGGAAACAAAGACCATTCATTCAGCTAGGGAACTAGCTGGAAATCCTAGTGACACTAGGAGCACTAGATCTCAATTTGAGAGTGCCCTTTGTGTGAAAGATCCTCTATTTGTTGAGAAGTGATATCTTATGGTTGAATCAGATTCATAGACATATGAATATGCAACACATGATCCAAGATGGAAAACATCCTGTTGCAGCTGCAACATTTTCCCAAATTCTAAAAAAAATTTGGACCCTCCTTTACTTTGAATAAGTTGGTTTTCAGCCTGTTTTTAGTCTGATGACGTTTGGTCTATGGATTTTGGAACAATTTTCAGCTCTTTGGATTGCTGTTAATGGATCTGTGTTTCCTTTAAAAAGCTTGAAAGAATCCCCTCCCTAAATCGAGCTCATCATTGCTATTGGATGCTTTCAAAGCCTTCCTGTATTGGGAGTTAATTCGTTTGATTGTCCTGCCGTTATGGTTGATTTTCGGATTTTGAATTTCTTTGTCGCGCCGACCGTTGCGGGTGACTTTCAGATCTATAATTTTCCTTTTCACTCCGGCCGTTGCGCGCGAGTTTGATTCTTCATCGGGAGGGTTCAAAGTCTCCCTCGTCTGATGCTGTGGACACATCTCCTTTTCGAGCGCCCGCCGTTGCGGATCACTTTGTACTTAGACTTTCTTTTGCGCCCCGACGTGTGCTTCATTTTCTCCCAGCTTCGTATCGGGGCGCTTGGACATCACTTCCTTCCCCGTTGCGGGCGGCATCATGCTCTGAGGATTCGCCGTTGCGTAGGAGTTCGAATTCTTGGTCATCCGATCAAGGTACCCGCCGACGTCCGATTGTAGTTCACGCGTTCTATATTAGCCGTGCGGGTGAGTTAGTATTGTGGACCATCCGCCATTGCGAAAGGCTTGAAGTATTAGCCGCTCGATGCAGTTTCATTTCCTGCCCGATTTAAAGGCTCTCGCACGCGTGGTGTTTTTTTTTTATATATATATACGGTGCGACGGTATGGGTTTTTTGTATTGTTTTTTTTATTATTATTGAGCACTGTCGTGGTGAGCTTAGTGTTGAGCTGTCGTGATTTGAAGGAAGAGAGGGTCTAGCTATCGTTGTACCAGCTTCCAGGTGGAAGAAGTATTCCAACCGTCATCAACTCAGCCGATTCGCCGGATTTCCAGGAAGGTTTATTCTGTCTTTTCCCATCACGTTTGAGCGGTTATTGGTTTTCTCCCATATTTTTGGGTCCCCAGCGTTTTCCCTCATCCAGCTAGGATCTAAGCCTGTATGAGTGGGTTTTATCTTGACCTTGGGTAAAGGGGGGCGTTTTGACCTTTTAAGCCATTTTATTTTCCGCCTTTAGTCGCTGCCTCGCGCGCACAAGGGTTGAAGGGTTTAGGCGCAGACGGTCGTTACGCCGTCTACGCCAAACCTCGCTGCGCGGCCATGATAGACAGGGGGTAGTCAGGTTTCGGGCACTGCTTAGGGAGTTTGGTAGACTATTGATTTCCATGGTGCATTCCCAGCCTGTAAACCCTAGCCGTTTTGCTTCTGCGTTTTTTTGCAGCCTCGACAAGGCAGAAGGTCGGACCTATATTTGGCCGGGAGAAATAGGTTTTTGAAGGGGATTTTTAAGGTCGATAGTGTCTCCTTTGCGATTCTAACTGTGGCCTGTGTTGATTGCGCCATCCTTCGCAACCCCCTTTTTTCGTTTTGGTTGCCTAAAACCCTAGTGGGGTCGAAGGGATGTGTCACCGGTTACGCTGAGCATAGCGTGGGTCATATTTTGATGAGGATACCCTGTGCAGAAATGTGGTTACGCCCCGCCGGGGAGGGCGAGATGTACTATCAGCTTAATGTATTTTTTCTGCTGCCAGTCGCATGCGTCTCCTTTGTGATGTGTCTGCTGGGATTTATGGCTAAAGTGTTGATTGGCATGAGCTTGATGCTTTTAATCCTTCTCTGTGTTTTCTAGGCAATAGAATGATAATTGAATACTGCACCTGCATATAATTTACAATGTTTTTGCTTCAATGTATCGCTATCATGAGGAAGTGGCAGGTCACATAATAGTGTAGGTTTAATCCTGGCATAAGTATGATTGATAGGCTTGCTCATATAGATCGGATCATAAGATAGTGCACCCATAGTATCAAGGCATTATAAGGTTGAACAATATATGTATTTGTTGCATTGAACATTACCATACTATGCATAAGATAATGGCACGTTGCACAGTACTGCATGCTAGTTTGATTGTTCAGTATGAGAGACTTATGATTTGATTTTATGGACTGGTCACAATTATGATACACTTGAGAAAGGATATATTTCTGCACAATGTTCACAAATTCAAACTGCTTAAATGTCATAATGTTTTTACATTGCAGGAAGAATTTACAATGTCCAAGAGGCAGAAAAGGAAGGCCCCTGCGGTCGAAGAACAAACAGCAATAGAGGTCGTCCCACAGAAGGAGTATATATATGAGGATACCCAATGTATCTCTGGTATTGAGCCTGAGTACAAATGGGGCGAGATATACAGACTGATTTCCCGTAGGGAAGTCCCAGACACGGGTCTTGAGGAAGAACCTATTTAAGCCAACATTGAAAAATCCACCATCATGAAGGTGGCTACCAGACCAGAGCTGTTCCCTTGCTCTGATGTGATGAGATGGATTCTACCATACAAAAATAACAACACAATGCTGATGGGAAATGTTGAAGGTCAAGGCTATGCTGCATTTATCCCTGGATATGTGGCATTGGCTTACCACTTGCCAGAGCCCCAAGTCTTCCTGTCAAACGATTGGTTAGATAACCTCAGGATGGATTTAGTGGAAACCCTGAGAAGAATGCTCTTACCAGGAAAGCTTTATAGACATAGAGCAACTAAGGACTATGACACAGTGAGATTAAGAGCTCCTTACAGGTTTATAGCCTTGATGCTAAACCGGATATTTGGAAGAGCCAATGGTAGACTCTTCAAATTGGAGTGGATACCTCTTATGTTTCATGTGGCCACAGAAGGAACAATCTTCAACTGGGCCAACCTAGTATCAAGTAGTCTCTTTTCTTGTGTAGCTGCAGCCCTGGGAGGAGGAGAAGCCTGTAAAAAATCTGAGTTCTACATGAGTTCCATTTTGATAGACTGCATACTATGCCACCAGCCTTTCCTAGGGCTCAAATGTGTTTGGGATAGGGAAAGAATGCCCATATATGCAGCCTACAAACTACTGGGGGCTCATCAGTACCACAGTTACTACCGAGAGATCCGTGAGCATTTTATTATGCCTATGCACACGCTTATCTTCTGAAAGGAATGTAACTGCATGTCTGAAGAAGCTATGCAGGTAATAGAGGAGTATGGTGATTATTTCTTGACAGAAAACAGGATATATATTAGAATGTTTGGTGGATCAAAAACACCTTATCTGCTGCCCAAGTATGCAACGGATTATATAGTCCACAAATAGGCAGTCAGACAAGTGTTTATTGACGGAGTTGGTCACTTCTTGTTCCATAAAAAGAAGAATCCCTATCCACCACTACCATTTAAGCTAGGTAGCTGCAGTTTCGCCAATGTGAAGCAAGCTACAGAATTTATAGAGGAACTAGGGAAATTCCACTTTGGCGAGATGACTTTCAGATGAAATGACACTCATGGCAGAGTGGCTGAGCACTGCAAGAAGCAGCAAGCCTCTGAAACACCATCAGGGCAGAGTCAGGAAGAGGAAAACCCTGAAGTGCAGATTCTTAAAGTACCTACTACCATCACTCCTGCAACTCCTACGCTCTAGCTAGTGCCCTTTGTCCAGAAAAAAGGGGAAGAAGTCCCTGATTTTAGTACTGTTTATTATGACAGGGCCACCAAAAGAATTATGAGGAGAAACGAAAAGAAGGTGGAGGCGAAAGACCTATCAGGGAAAATGGTCACAGATACAGTGGTCATGTTAGGGATAGACAAGGATCCTTTGTTCACGATAAGAGCAGGGACTGCACTGATAGATGCCTCCACTGATAACATAAACAAGTTGATGATTGAACTAGAGTCAGCCCAGAAGACCTCTGCTTAGCTAAAGGATACACTGAGGCAAGAAAGAAATGAGGGAAATAGACTCAAGAGAAAGTATGAACATACCCTAAGAGAAGTGGAATCAACAAAGGGTGAAATCCATGCCCTCCATATAGAAGCACAGGCCAAAGAAACCACACAAGAAGCTCTAAAAAACGCGCAGCAGGAAGTTCAAGATCTGAAGAATGAGAGAGAACAGTTGAGGGAAAAGATAGAAGACCTAGAAGCACAGCAGAATGTTATCTATGAGTCCAATACCGCATATGTTAAAGAACTGAAAGAGAAGCTGGAAGCAGTGAAGGAACAGCGGGTCTATCTACAGCCGATTAAAGAACACATCCTAGCCCAGAAAGCTAAAGTGCTACACCTGTAAACTACTCTAGAAGAAGAAAGATGCTAGGTCCTCCAGATTGATGGCCGACTGGAAGAAATCTTGGAAACCGCTTCTTATTTTGTTGACAGGTCTCAAGACATCCTCGAAGTACTGACTACAAGGATAGCCAGGGTGGAGAACGATGAGGAAGCCCCAGCTGAACTACCATCCAAGGATAAAAAATCCCTTAAACGGGACCACGATCTGATAGAATTCGCTATCAATACTACAGAAGACTTCTAGAAAACAGTCAAGAAGACCAAGGGAGCCTGCACAGAATTCTTCAGGAGAGCCCTGGTTACCTACAACCAATGTCAGGTAGAAGTCGAGCAGAGGCTATATGAGTTCCTTGATCATGATGCATTTGTAGAAATGTTGCAGAAAGGACAGCAAGATGAAGAAACCAGAGTACAACGCATCAAAGCTATTGATGACCAAATCCTGAAAAATGAAATAAGCCATACAGCCATCAGTGTGCAGCTCTTAGAAGAACAGGTGCGATTGAACACAGCCAGGGTAGAGGCCATTAAAAACCAGGCTGAAAAGTTCGAGCTAAACATTCATTTTTTTAGAACCGAGCTCGTTTGAAGGTCTCGCTGCTGAAGCAGCAGCGTGGAAGAAATTCTTGGGAAACCAAGTGGGACCCTCCTCACAAGAGGACCGGTCAACTTTGTTGTAATTTGATAATTTGTAAAAGGCTTTTTGGGAAAAATGAAACGTTGGGAAGACAAAAAGGTTGGGAAGCCCAAAGGTCACTTTGGGCAGCCCAACCAATTTTTGCTTTTGTATAAAAGTAAGAAGGGTAGATAAGAAAGAGGAGGGGCTTTTTTCCCCAGTAAGACTGGAAAGTTGTTGTAAGAAGAACTACTTCCTTTTGCAATAAAAGTTACAGTTTGCCTGTTGAAAGAAGATCGGTGGGATTTCAAATGTTTTGACATTGATAATCGAAAGATGAACTACTTTGTTTTTCAGCATTATATCCATGAATCGTGAGATCGTTCTAACTTCATGACCTATGTCTTTGTTTAATGATTTCTGATTTATTTTATGAAATCTCTACCATGAGTAATGTATGCTTGTTATAAACAATTAGCTATCTAGTTGTGTAATATTTTTCGATGTTCATGTGTGAAAAGGTTAATGTCAGCTATCTATAATTACTTTTATTACGCATGCAACTCCACATTACTCATATATGTTAATCACTAGCTGGCTCCCCGGGGATAGGATACGTAGATACATAGGTAGGCATATAGATAGGTAGGCATCTCATTTCTGCATGAGTATTTCAGATGCATGGTGAGCCTAAGACGAGAGGTAAGAACTTGCGCATCACTTTGTGAATGCTCCTTGCATCCTTCACCACCCTGCATTTAGTTAGCAATTTGCATTTCATACTTAAGTCAAAAAATACAAATTCCGGTGGACCGGGCCACAACCGGTAAGCCCTTGTTGTTACTTTGACCTACGGTAGCCGGACCACAAACCGGACGGATTCCCTATACCAAACAGTCAATGGGCTAGTTGGGAACGTTTATTGGGGAGAATCCCTTACTGTTGTCGCCTGCGAATTTCCAGGCCTCAACAGTTTTGGTGCTAGAAGGAGGGCCGCTAGTAAAGGCTGGCCGTGAAACTTAATTTCCCGAAACCATCCTACCAGCAGATGTTAGAAGCTTTCGACCTAACCCAAGTGTTCGCAGCTTCCTGTGCTATCCTTGAGAGACTGTTTTTCCCAGCATCCCATCCATTTACCTTGGCTCATGGCTGGCAATCAAACCAATCCTTTGCCGGCATGGAGAGCTCGGTCCCCTCTGAACTTAACACCTCCTTTGCATAACCTTCCTCAAGCCTTTGACAAGCTCTTGCCCAAGTTTGACCCTGTGGAAAATATTGCTGTAGATGATCACCTCCAAAGCTTTTACCTAGCATTAGAAGGGATAAGGGCTGGGGAGGATGAAGATGTGGTCTGCACATTGTTCCCACACACTCTGAAAGGAGCAGCTGCATCTTGGTATTTCAGTCTGCCTGTTAACTCCATTCCTGATTGGGACACTTTTGAAAAAATTTTCAGAAGTAAATACACAACTCAGAAGACGCATGCCTCGTTGATGAAAGGGCTTGTTTTGTTAAGAAAAGAGAAGAATGAAAAAGTACATAGTTTCACTCAGAGATTTTCATTGTACTTAAAAAAAAATTCTAACTTGGACAGACCTTCAGACCAAGTACTAATTGAGTACTATACTTCAGCTTTGGGTCCTGATCTGGCCATGTTTTCCAAAATGAAAACCAAGCCTACACTGGTAGAGACTTATCAAGAGGCCTAAAGGGTAGAGGCTGAAAGTGAGAGTATAGAAGACTATCCTGAAGAAAAGACCACTGTAAGAAGAGACTCACTGCTGTTTAAATCTAGAGAAGATCAACCGCATGATTATCATGAGATGATGAAAGTGCTCCAGAAAATGTCGAACTGAATTTTAGATCTGGAAAAGGAGAGGGACACTCCGAAAAAAAATAAGCCACACTATCCAAAGGGGGAAGATAACAACCAATGGCAAGTCCCACCTCCTAATTTGGAATCAATAAACATAACAGAAATAGGAAGGGATAATTTCTATACCTTCCATCAACAACATCATTCTGAGAAGAAGTGTCCTCAATGGTTACATTCAATGACATTGGTGATGAACAAATTGTTGGATCCTAATTTGATTAGGGACAGTGGTGAGGAAGAAAAGGAGAAACATATCATAGGCAAATTAGAGGATGATACTATGTTCTCATGGAATGGTATTTCATTATTTGACATTGAAGATAATACTCCTAAATTTGAACGCACATCTATAACTAGAAAGGACAAAGCTGTCACAAGCCAAGACAATAAAGTGATTTCTAAGGTTAACAGTTTGCAGGAGAATGTTAAGAAATTGGACAAAGGCAAAGCACATCAGAACAATACCCTCAACCAAAGGACAGGACCAACCATTGAGACTGTCGATCCTGTAGAAGAAAAGATAGGGGTCAGTGGAGAAAACTCTGATGAAACTCAAGAGCTGGCAGAGGACATACCTATTCAAAACCAACTAGGAAAAGAAGACCAAGAACCAGGTTGGAAGGAAAACCTTGACACCCCTCCTTTTCTTTTAACTCTAGAGATGCTGAATTACAATGTGCATAATTGCTTAGTAGACTCTGGAGCAGCAGTAAATGTGATGCCCCTTGAGATTTGTAAAAGGATTAATGGACAGCTAGAGTCCACACCTCGTGAAGTAATGCAATTAGATCGCACTGGAGTCAAGGTGGTGGGTGAAATGAAGAATGTCCTCATCCGTTTGGCTGCAAACAACAAAATATGTCAATTTATTGACATTATGGTGGCTGATATACCAAGGGGATATGGGCTCATTCTCAACCGAGATTGGACTGCCAGGCTGAAATGATATTTTGCTTCAGATTGGTCTCATCTATGGTTGCCTCTCAAGGGTACCCAAAGTCATATAAAAATCTTGAGAGAACCATATATGAAGTATACTGTCACTAAGTTAGGAAAAGGCAATGAGTTTGCTGATTCTATCCTGGGAAACTATCTCACTGAGCTTAAGCTAGACCATCATGCCTCAAAAGGGGCTAGTCCTAGGACGGGCACTCAGCCTGAGCTCCTTCAACTCCCTCAGGATGAAAGAAATGACTTCAGGATCTTAGATATGGGTGCCATTTCAATAACAGCGCAATTGGACCATGGTTAGGCAATCCACGTCTAAATCCAGCTCATTCCTCAGTTTTCAGATTTATAAATTTTCAGGAATGGCAAAATTTTTGTTTGTCTTTTTGTTTTTCTTTTGTACATAAATAAATTGCTTTGTTGCTTATGTTGTTTCCTTGATTTAGTACTTTAATGTTTCTTTCTTTTGATTGCTTGTCATGCTGCTGTTTTCTTATAGTTTTGCTAGTTTTCTTTGGATTTTGAATAAGAGGCAAACTTTTGGTTGCAATGGGAACATCAGGGTTCTTGATTAACTAAAATCTTGAGTGAAAGACTGTACATAAAAGTAAAGAATGTATTCTGGTAACCGTATTCCTAACTAGAAGAGCATTTATTTGAAGTCTCACGTAATCCCTGTAAATAACTTAGAAGTGAAAAAAGGTCTGGAGTACTATTTTGAGGCTCCATCTATTTCACATCTTAAATACCCAAGGGAGTGACAGCAAAAGGCCCACGGAAAAGAAGCAGAGTGGAACAGTTTATCATATATAAATGATCCCATGCCACAAATTACAAGAAAAGGATAAAAGATATTAAGAGTCAAAGCTCCTGAAAGAAACAAGACATATCAAAGCAAATCTCAAAAAAGCATTAATTTCAAAGCACAAAGTACCAAATGGCCACAAGATCCTCTCCATCCGTGAATTGAAGTATGAAATGTATCATTCACACAAAAGGACACTATGGGATAGAGGATCCTGAATTAAAGTTCTGTAAGAAAGGCCTACAGGAAGACTCATATCAAAAGAACTAAAGTTTAGAAAGCACAAAAGTGCAAATTGGCATGGGAATGAGGAACAAAAGGATAATACTGTTACCCTCTGTCACAGTCCTGTGGTGTCTAAGCGGTAGCTACCAGAGGGCAGATAAAATAAACCTCATCTATTTGGCCTCAAAAGAGTTATTTAGACCTGAAACACCACTGATGTTACCTTTTCCCGAAAAGATGGGCTTCTTCTAAGTAATTTAATGCATAAGTTTGCTTGCTTAGGAATGCAGACATCTAGAAGTTTTTGATTTTATTCAGACAGTCTTAAGCTGGGAGAGAGAGTTAATTCAGAGATCTGGGATTCACCAGGTAGTCACCAATTGTTGCAGCTGCAACATTTTCCCAAATTCTAAAATTTTTTTGGACCCTCCTTTACTTTGAATAAGTTGGTTTTCAGCTTGTTTTTAGTCTGATGACGTTTGGTCTATGGATTTTGGAACAATTTTCAGCTCTTTGGATTACTGTTAATGGATCTGTGTTTCCTTTCAAAATCTTGAAAGAATCCCCTCCCTAAATCGAGATCATCATTGCTATTGGATGCTTTCAAAGCCTTCCTGTATCGGGAGTTAATTCGTTTGATTGTCCTGCCGTTATGGTTGATTTTCGGATTTTGACTTTCTTTGTCGCGTCGACTGTTGCAGGTGACTTTCAGATCTAGACTTTTCCTTTTCGCTCCGGCCGTTGCGCGTGAGTTTGATTCTTCATCGGGAAGGTTTGAAGTCTCCCTCGTCCAATGCTGCGGACACATCTCCTTTTCGAGCGTCCGCCGTTGCGGATCACTTTGTACTTAGACTTTCTTTTGCGCCCCGACGTGTGCTTCATTTTCTCCCGGCTTCATATCGGGGCGCTTGGACATCACTTCCTTCCCCGTTGCGGGTGGCATCATGCTCTGAGGATTCGCCGTTGCGGAGGAGTTCGGATTCTTGGTCATCTGATCAAGGTACCCGCCGACGCCCGATTGTAGTTCACGCGTTCTATTTTAGCCGTGCGGGTGAGTTAGTATTGTGGACCATCCGCCGTTGCGGAAGGCCTGAGGTATTAGCCACCCGACGTAGTTTCATTTCCCGCCCGATTTAAAGGCTCTCGCACGCGTGGTGTTTTTTTTTTTTTATATACGATGCGACAGTATGGGTTTTTTGTATTTTTTTTTTATATTATCGAGCACTGTCGTGGTGAGCTTAGCGTTGAGATGTCATGCTTCGAAGGAAGAGAGGGTCTAGCTATCGTTGTACCAGCTTCCAGGTGGAAGAAGTATTCCAACCGTCATCAACTCAGCCGATTCGCCAGATTTCCAGGTAGGTTTATTCTGTCTTTTCCCATCATGTTTGAGCGGTTATTGGTTTTCTCCCATATTTTGGGGTCCCCGGCGTTTTCCCTCGTCTAGCTAGGATTTAAGCCTGTATGAGTGGGTTTTATCTTGACCTTGGGTAAAGGGGGGCGTTTTGACCTTTTAAGCCGTTTGCTTTTCCACCTTTAGTCGCTGCCTCGCGCGCACAAGGGTTGAAGGGTTTAGGCGCAGACGACCGTTACACTGTCTGCGCCAAACCTCGCTGCGCGGCCATGATAGACAGGGGGTAGTTAGGTTTTGGGCACTACCTGGGGAGTTTGGTAGACTATTTATTTCCTTGGTGCATTCCCAGCCTATAAACCCTAGCCGTTTCGCTTCCGCGTTTTTTCGCAGCCTTGACGAGGTAGAAGGTCGGACCTATATTTGGCCAGGAGAAATAGGTTTTTGAAGGGGATTTTTACAGTCGATAGTGTCGCCTTCGCGATTCTAACCGTGGCTTGCGTTGATTGCGCCATCCTTCGCAGCCCCGTTTTTTGGTTTTGGTCGCCTAAAACCCTAGTGGGGTCGAAGGGATGTGTCGCCGATTACGCTGAGGATAGTGTGGGTCATGTTTTGATGAGGATACCCTGTGCAGAAATGTGGTTATGCCCCGCCGGGGAGGGCGAGATGTACTATCAGCTTAATGTATTTTTTCCGCTGCCAGTTGCATGCGTCTCCTTTGTGATGTGTTTGCTGGGATTTATGGATAAAGTGTTGATTGGCATGAGCTTGATGCTTTTAATCCTTCTCTATGTTTGCTAGGAAATAGAATGATAATTGAATACTGCACCTGCATATAATTTACAATGTTTTTGCTTCAATGTATCGTTATCATGAGGAAGTGGCAGGTCACATAATAGTGTAGGTTTAATCCTGGCATAAGTATGATTGATAGGCTTGCTCATATAGATCGGATCATAAGATAGTGCACCCATAGTCTCAAGGCATTATAAGGTTGAACAATATATGTATTTGTTGCATTGAACATTACCATACTATGCATAAGATAATGGCACATTGCACAGTACTGCATCCTAGTTTGATTGTTCAGTATGAGAGACTTATGATTTGATTTTATGGACTGGTCACAATTATGATACACTTGAGAAAGGATATATTGCTGCACAATGTTCACAAATTCAAACTGCTTAAATGTCATAATGTTTTTACATTGCAGGAAGAATTTACAATGTCCAAGAGGCAGAAAAGGAAGGCCCCTGCGGTCGAAGAACAAACAGCAATAGAGGTCATCCCACAGAAGGAGTATATATATGAGGATACCCAATGTATCTCTGGTATTGAGCCTGAGTACAAATGGGGCGAGATATACAGACTAATTTCCCGTAGGGAAGTCCCAGACACGGGTCTTGAGGAAGAACCTATTTATGCCAACATTGAAAAATCCGCCATCATGAAGGTGGCTACCAGACCAGAGCTGTTCCCTTGCTCTGATGTGATGAGATGGATTCTACCACACACAAATAACAACACAATGCTGATGGGAAATGTTGAAGTTCAGGGCTATGCTGCATTTAGCCCTGGATATGTGGCATTGTCTTACCACCTGCCAGAGCCCCAAGTCTTCCTGTCAAACGATTGGTTAGATAACCTCAGGATGGATTTAGTGGAAACCCTAAGAAGAATGCTCTTACCAGGAAAGATTTATAGACACAGAGCAACTGAGGACTATGACACAGCAAGCTTAAGATCTCCTTACAGGTTTATAGCCTTGATGCTAAACTGGATCTTTGGAAGAGCCAATGGTAGACTCTTCAAATTGGAGTGGATACCTCTTATGTTTCATGTGGTCACAGAAGGAACAATCTTCAACTGGGCCAGCCTAGTATCAAGTAGTCTCTCTTCTTGTGTAGCTGCAGCCCTAGGAGGAGGAGAAGCCCGAAAAAAATCTGAGTTCTACATGAGTTCCATTCTGATAGACTGCATACTATGCCACCAGCCTTTCCCGGGGCGCAAATGTGTTTGGGATAGGGAAAGAATGCCCGTATATGCAGCCTACAAACTACTGGGGGCTCATCGGTACCACAGTTAGTACCAAGAGATCTGTGAGCATTTTATTATGCCTTTGCACACGCTTATCTTCCGAAAGGAATGTAACTGCATGTCTGAAGAGGCTATGCAGGTAATAGAGGAGTATGGTGATTATTTCTTGACAGAAAACGGGATGTATCTTAGAATGTTTGGTGGATCAAAAACACCTTATTTGCTACCCAAGTATGCAACGGATTATATAGTCCACAAAGAGGCAGTCAAACAAGTGTTTATTGACGGCGTTGGTCACTTCTTGTTCCAGAAAAAGAAGACTCCCTATCCAACTCTACCATTTAAGCTAAGCAGCTGCAGTTTCACCAATGTGAAGCAAGCTGCAGAATTTATAGAGGAACTAGGGAAATTCCACTTTGGTGAGATGACTTTCAGATGAAATGACACTCATGGCAGAGTGGCTGAGCACTGCAAGAAGCACAAGGTGTTTTATGAGTACACCCACCATTTTTATCGAGATGAATCTGTTTTCAGGAGTGCACCAAACATGACGGCACTTAGTAGAAGATTCAAACCAAAGAATCCCACCAAGGGCGGAAAAGGTAGTGAGCAGGATAAGGCTGAGCAAGCTAAGGCTGAAGAGGTCACCAAAAGGATAAGAGAGGAGGCTCAAAGGCTTGAAAATGAGGCTACAGAGTGGCTGTAGAAGGGAGAAGAAGATAAAATGAAAGCGGCCCAAGAAGCAGCTGAACAAGCAAAAGAAGCAGCCAAAGAAATAGAAGAAGCTGCTAGGAAAGCAGCCGAGGAAGCACAAAGGAAGCTAGATGAAGAGCGTCGAGAGCAGGAGACTGAGAAGATAAAGTTGACTCAGCAGCAAGCCTCTGAAACACCATCAAGGCAAAGTCAGGAAGAGTAAAACCCTGAAGTGCAGATCCTTCAAGTACCTACTACCATCACTCCTGCAACTCCTACGCTCCAGCTAGTGCCCTTTGTCCAAAAAAAAGGGGAAGAAGTCCCTGATTTTAGTATTGTTTATTATGACATGGCCACCAAAAGAATTATGAGCAGAACCGAAAAGAAGGTGGAGGCAAAAGACCTATCAGGGAAAATGGTCAAAAATACAGCGGTCATGTTAGGGACAGACAAGGATCCTTTGTTCACGATAAGAGCAGGGACTGCACTGATAGATGCCTCCGCCGATAACATAAATAAGTTGATGATTGAACTAGAGTCAGCCCAGAAGAACTCTGCTCAGCCAAAGGATACATTGAGGCAAGAAAGAAATGAGGGAAATAGACTCAAGAGAAAGTATGAACATACCGTAAGAGAAGTGGAATCAACAAAGGGTGAAATCCATGCCCTCCAGATAGAAGCACAGGCCAAAGAAACCACACAAGAAGCTCTAAAAAACGCGCAGCAGGAAGTTCAAGATCTGAAGAATGAGAGAGAACAGTTGAGGGCAAATATAGAAGACCTAGAAGCGCAGCAAAATGTTATCTATGAGTCCAATACCGCATACGTTAAAGAACTGAAAGAGCAGCTGGAAACAGCGAAGGAATAGCAGGTCGATCTACAGCCGGTTAAAGAACACATCCTAGCCCAGAAAGCTAAAGTGCTACACCTGCAAACTGCTCTAGAAGAAGAAAGATGCCAGGTCCTCCAGATTGATGGTCGACTGGAAGAAATCTTGGAAACCGCTTCTTATTTTGTTGACAGGTCTCAAGACTTCCTCGAAGTACTGATTACAAGGATAGCTAGGGTGGAGAATGATGAGGAAGCCCCAGTTGAACTACCATCCAATGATAAACAAGCCCTTAAACGGGACCACGATCTGATAGAATTCGCTATCAATACTGTAGAAGACTTCCAGAAAATAGTCAAGAAGACCAAGGGAGCCTGCACAAAATTATTCAAGAGAGCCCTGGTTACCTACAACCGGTGTCAGGTAGAAGCCGAGCAGAGGCTATATGAGTTCCCTGATCATGATGCATTTGTAGAAATGTTGCAGAAAGGACAGCAAGATGAAGAAACCAGAGTACAACGCATCAAAGCTATTGATGACCAAATCCTGAAAAATGAAATAGGCCATACCGCCGTTAGTGTGCAGCTCTTAGAAGAACAGGTGCGATTGAACACAGCCAGGGTAGAGGCCATTAAAAACCAGGCTGAAAAGTTCGAGCTAAACATTCGGTTTTTAGAACCGAGCTCGTTTGAAGGTCTCGCTGCTGAAACAGCATCGTGGAAGAAATTATTGGGAAACCAAGCGGGACCCTCCTCACAAGAGGACCGGTCAACTTTGTTGTAATCTGATAATTTATAAAAGGCTTTTTGGGAAAAATGAAACGTTGGGAAGACAAAAAGGTTGGGAAGCCCAAAGGTCACTTTGGGCAGCCCAACCAATTTTTTATTTTGTATAAAAGTAAGAAGGGTAGATAAGAAAGGGGAGGGGGTTTTTTCCCCAGTAAGACTGGAAAGTTGTTGTAAGAATAACTACTTCCTTTTGCAATAAAAGTTACAGTTTTCCTGTTGAAAGAAGATCAGTGGGATTTCAAATGTTTTGACATGGATAATCGAAAAATGAACTACTTTGTTTTTTAGCATTATATCCATGAATCGTGAGATCGTTCTAACTTCATGACCTATGTCTTTGTTTAATGATTTCTGATTTATTTTATGAAATCTCTACCATGAGTAATGTATGATTGTCATAAACAATTAGCTATCTGGTTGTGTAATATTTTTCACTGTTCATGTGTGAAAAGGTTAATGTCAGCTATCTGTAATTACTTTTATTACACATGCAACTCCACATTACTCATATATGTTAATCACTAGCTGGCTCCCCGGGGATAGGATACGTAGATAGATAGGTAGGCATTTCATTTTTGCATGAGTATTTCAGATGCATGGTGAGCCTAAGACGAGAGGTAAGAACCTGCGCATCACTTTGTGAATGCTCCTTGCATCCTTCACCACCCTGCATTTAGTTAGCAATTTGCATTTCATACTTAAGTCAAAAAATACAAATTCTGGTGGACCGGGCCGCAACCGGTAAGCCCTTGTTGTTACTTTGACCTACAGTAGTCGGACCGCAAACCGGACGGATTCCGTATACCAAACAGTCAATGGGATAGTTGGGAACGTTGATTGGGGAGAATCCCTTACTGTTGTCTCCTGCGAATTTCCAGGCCTCAACACATCCATGAAAGAAGAATTCATCTCGCTCCAGAAGAACACACTAGTAAATTTTGATCCAAAATCCGACGGTTTTTTCCAACGGCGCGTGGATTTTTTCTTTTAACCGTGCCAAAAATCAGAAAGATTAAATTTTTTTTTGAAATGGTGGGGATAAGGGTCGCTTAAGCGACGGCAATGCTCCTAAGTGTCGCTTAAGCGACGGTTCTAAAATGTCTATCCTCCTAAGTGTCGCTTAAGCGACGGATATCTTCCTACATGTCGCTTAAGCGACGGCTCTAAAATTGCTTATTTTTATGTTTGACTTAAGAAAACAAAGTACTATGTAAATGGTATATAGAGATTTTTTTAAAACGACGGCGGGATTTAGAAAATGGGAGGGAGAGGGAAGCAAGACCTGCGGCCTCCTGGTCTCATTGCTCACCAACTCGCTCCCTCTCTTATTAACCAGCAAGTCTTGAAACTACCCAGAGTATTGTACTATTTTTTGGTGATCTCACATGCAGAGAACTTTGAATA
>LPNX011125979.1:402294-465822 GCA_001517045.1 Pseudotsuga menziesii | reverse complement strand
TCAGTGTGTGAGATAATGAACCTAGCCGTACATCTATTTATATGAAAAATGAACCTAGGCTTTCCATTTTAATGTGTGTGGGATAATGTCTTAATCGTCGCTTTCCATTTTAAATAATTAACCAATTACGACAAATTATTAAATAATTGAGCATTTTAAGCGCCGTCGCTTAAGCGACGCTTAAGAAATTATTAAATAAATGGGCAATTTAACCGCCGTCGCTTAAGCGACGCTTGAAAGCCAAGGTGTCGCTTAAGCGACGCTTATCCCCACCATTTCAACAAAAAAAAATTATCTTTCTGATTTTTGGCACGGTTAAAAGAAAAAATCCACGCGCCGTCGGAAAAAACCGTCGGATTTTGGATCGAAATGTAGTAGTGTATTTTGCTTTGTAATTGTGATCCTATAAAGTAATGCAAGTTTTATTTACAAAAAAAAATAAGATGAATCAATAAAACATATGAAAATTAAAAATTAATAGAAATAATAATTACACATATTAGTTAATGATAATGATGGTGAATATAGTATTTTTCAGAAGAAAAAAAAGAGAATATAATTAAAGAATTAAAAATAGTAACAATTATTAATTTACATGATATTATATAATATAATGTTTAAAAAGGGGATTAAAAAGTTTTAAAAAAAAATAGTTAGCTATGCGAAACCAGTGAGAATCATAATATAACAAGAGCCACGAGGTGGCAATGTCCCCGACATTGCATCTACAATTTCTGCTTGTTTGCAATTGTAAAAGACCAATAAAACATTGTTGAAGTGAAGTAGTAGGTATGTGGACATTTAAGTTGGCTATGCAAAGCTTAGGGCTAGAATAGCCTATAAGAATAAATGAAATTTGGTGGTTCCATTTCTTCCACATCAGGATGCTTCACTCATCTTCTACCTCTAGTAGCCATCTCGAATTCCCCACACTAACTACTTGTTATTACCCTCCACACCTTGGAAGGATCCTTTCTCACAATGAATGTATGGAGACTATATGTAGGTGGATCCTACTTATCTAGACAGTAAAATGTATAACCAAGGTGCCTGTTGTTCAGGGCTAAACCTAACAAGAGTTTCTCTGTCAAAGAGTCCTTGCTTCAATATTGATGTCCAATATCACTCATTAAATCTAGGAATGCTTCCATATCTAGATCTTCCTTCAACATAATAGTTAGAGGATTTCTTTCTCTAAATTTGAACAGTTAGAAGTGGTGAAATTGCAACGATGGAGGAGCACTTATTCTCACTTTCCTCATTTTTCCTTTTCATGTTGATGATGTGGGACACATCATGACCCTCCTTCGACAATTTTATCCCTATCGATATCAAAGCATTGTACAAGGATTATATTTAGAAACCATCTAGTACCTTAGAAGTCAAAACACCCTAATGGTAGGCGTTCTCACTTTCGATAATAAGTTCACATACTCGACCTATGATCAAATGATTTTATGAATGCTCAACTTTGACACTAAAGTTTGGATTGTAAAATACAAACACCTTTAAATGGTAAAAAAACAAACATGTAACTTAACAGTATTTTCCAAGTGTTTAATAAATCGTTCACAATTGAACTTAATCTAAATATTAATATATAGTGCATTGGATGATCCATCATGAAAGCTATAGCTACTCTCAATTTATTTAGCGATTTTGTATGCAAAAAACTTCACCTGGTATTTGCTCTGATATACTTCCACAGCACCGGTATACTTCCATAGCAGTTGCATGTCCAAGAAGAATGTTATGCACCACCATTTACAATTCACTTGCAGTGGGACTCTACAAACTACAACCGCCAGGGGAAAATGTTCTATTAAATGTTATCCACAGAAGGTTAGTTAAATGTTATCCACTGTTTAACCGTATCACCAAATCGTCATAGTCATAGTGTAATTTTTCTAGCAAAGAACCTTGTTTATCATGCTAAAACAAATCATATTGATGTCTAGTACCATTTGTGTGACATATGATTGATGACAAGAAGGTGGTGGTGTTGAAAATGTTTGAACCTTTAAATAATGTTGTAGACTCATTCGCGAAGCATGTCAATATTGAGAATCTCTTGATGTAGAAATTCTATGGGAATTGTTTCCCTAAAATTTTGAACCTATCAGTACATGGTCCTCTATTATATTTGTTATTTTAGTTGTCCAATTCCTACTAAAATGCATAGGCTACTGTATTGATGGCACAAATGCTTAATGAAAAACTACCCCAATAAGTATGGAATTGCGAAAATTGAGAACACAAACAAAGAGAAGAGATTCACATATGTCAATATCAATCACAGACCTGAAATTAAATGCTAATTAAAAGTCTGTTCAATAGTAATAATAGAAATAGAAAGTCTGTTCAATGGTTAGCTAATAAAAATTCCCAAACAAAAGAAGAACAAAGTCTCCACATCAATATAATTTACAGACCATTTACTCACACGAGGCAAATTGAAGGCCAGAGAAGAAAGTACTAACCTGGGCGTATTCATTCCTATAATGAGCTTCTCATATTCATTGTTTATTGTTTATGTCCAACGAAGAAATCCACTCCATTTCTGCTAGAAAAGCTACCATTTCACAGGTAAAGAATCCAATTATAAAACTAAGAAGCAGCGTCTGCTATTCGTTTTATGCATCACTCAGTCAGGGAATATCGTAACATGTTGGCAGAGTTTCTAGTTGCGCGAGTTAGCACCATGAATTAGAAATAATGAATCTATCTATTGGCCTTAGAAACAAGGCATATAAGCTGGGGCTTACCAGGGAGGCACATAAATCCACTCTAACAATTTTATGGTTTACATCATCCGACAATATTATTTCCAGTTGATATGTGCTACAAAATATGATGATCTACATAATCAAAAAGCAGTCACGCTTACACCAAAGAGTTAAAACCGGAATAATTACTTTTAACTAAATGTACTACAAAATATAATGATCTACATAACCAAAAAGCAGTCAGGTTTACACCAAAGAGTTAAGAACGGAATAATTTCTCTTAACTAACACCATCAAAGCAACACCACTGATAACCTAAATTATTTTCTTTAATAAAATAAGAATACAACTAGAGTTAGTGTAATCCATTGGTTTAACTCGTTCTGCACAAGAAGCACACTTGCAACGATCCTTTGTATTCTCTGAGAGCCTCGCGGGGCATGCATGAATGAATGCAAAAGAATTTGTCAAATGCCCATGCAATATAGCCAACTCCTGAGATTTTAGTTTAAAAATTAAAATAACTCTAACCCTAAACAAATTTTATAAGCTACGCATCATAGTAACCTTAAAGCCTCAAATTCGAACCACCAGAGACCAAAAAACACATCTAAAAGATATGGTTCCATCATTATTAGAGTTTAACTCATTCTACACAAGAAGCACACTTGCAACCAACAATAAGGAGTTCATTGCCACATCGACAAGAATTATGGTGCGGAGCACCGAAAAGTTGACACTACAAAATATACTCGAGGAAAATAAATGGATGAAAACAAGAACATCAATATTACAGTGGCAACAAATGGAGATGATAATGTATGAAAACCACCCTGGCCATCAATATCCAAGATTTATTTCTCAGAGCCCTTGTGTTCTCTGAGAGCTTGGCCGAGTAATGAAAAAAAATAAAAATAAAACGAACAACCATGGAACTTGCCATGCTTTCAACATGCAGGTTGCCACGCTCTTAGTATGACTGTTGTCATGCCTGCATCCATTGCAACAAATTAGTGTACCCGTATCCTAGCATCAAAGTTAAGTTGTCAATCAAAGCTTTCAATCCTCGTTCTAATAGTCCTTAATCAACTATTTCTTCATCATATTATATACCGATCAAGGCCCGGTGTGAAAAGGAACCCGCACCTAACTAACCAATACTTGTGTCCCCTAGCTGATACCTGTCCTAGCAACCAGTACAACGCGGTTAGGTAAAAGACTCAATAAAGATATGATACTATCTTTGTTTTAGTATATGATATGGAGGATTGGGTGGTTTATTTGAATCAAAATTCCATAATGTGGCACTAAGAAAATTAGTGAGCAGTAAATGTATATTAAATTTTAAAAATATATATGCAAATAGCTTCACGCTGAGACATTCATAGTTTAAACGCAAATTGTTAATGTTACCATTGGAATCAATACCACTGGACCCTATTGTCAATGGTATATAGAATGCTTGTTTCTTTGCACAGAATTGAAAATGCTGGTTTCTTTGCACAGAATTGAGAAATTCAAACCCAAATGCTGGTTTTTTTACACAGAATTGAGAAATTCAAACCCCGTCTTTCTCAGATTATATTTAAGATATAACATGAACCCATGCCAGTATAAATATTTATGAAACCGTTTATGCCAAACTTTTAAGAGATGCCCAGACGGCTATCTCTTAACAATATATAAATGCCTATCAAAATTTTGGAAAATCAAGTTTCCCACTTGCACGTGTTTTAAACAATAAGCTTTATGCTGTTGGAGGAGTGAACAGCGCACAAGGAGGGAGTAAACTTTCTACCCGACCATTTGCATCGATCGGACGACCTGGCTCGCGTGAGATTTCACATCACGCATTGCTGGTCGTCCGATTGGTGCAAATGGTCGGATAGAAAGTTTACTCCCACAAGGAGTATTGGCCCCTCTTCAGTCAGCCGAAGTATATGATCCAGTTGCTGATTTTTGGGCGTAGATTCCTAGCATGCCATTTGCACAAGTCCGTGTCTTACCAATCGCATTATTGGCAGATGTGTTGAAACCAATTGCAACAGGATTGGCTTCTGTTAGGGGAAGGCTTTGCGTGCCTCTGAGCTTATATTCATGGCCTTTCTTTGTAGATGTTGGGGGTGAAATCTTTGATCCTGCTACCAACTCTTGGACTCAAATGCCGGTTGGAATGGGAGAGGGATGGCCCGCAAGGAAGGCTGGGACAAAATTGAGTGTTATAGTGAATGGAAATTTTTATGCTTTGGATCCTTCTAGCTCCTCAACTGGGTGTGAGATTAAAATGTATGATCATGAAGAAAATGTTTGGAAAGTTGTCATGGAAAAAGTACCAATTGTGGATTTTACTGAATCGGAGTTTCCCTACTTGCTAATGGGTTTCCAGGGAAACCTTAATGTTATCACCAAGCATGTGAACGGTAATGTGGTGGTTTTATGTGCTGACATTAGTGACACTACTATTGATCTTAGTCTACCCAATAGAGATATGTTCCAGTCAATACCACTGGACACCTATCGTTAATGGTATATAAAATACTGGTTTCTTTGCATCGAATTGATCAATACAATATGATATGGAAGATTGGGCTGATTAATAATAGGATCACTTAATCAATACAATGGGAAACACTAAGCAGAGCCATGTTGAAGAACAAGAAATTAAAGAAGGATATGGTGTGAAAGAACTTGAGGGCGGATGTAATCTATCACTAGTAGTAGTAGCAGCACGATCGTATACACGGCTGTGACCATTGGCGCCCCACAACTCCTCACACCTAATCTCTCCGGGCTCATAATCGTTGCCTCCTCCTTCGCTGCCTGATGGTCTCACCTCCAGACTGCTAACAATCCTGTAGACTTGATCTCTCGACCTCATTTTTTCCTCTGCTCTTTGCTTCAGCACCCTCTTCTTTCTACTGAGCTTGATGCATACATGGCACATGTGTCAGAGCACAGAATTACAAAATTTTAAAACAAAGAACCTAAATGCATGAACAATGAACAATACAGGAGAATACGTTTATCAAGAAGAATATACATCAAATGGAACTTGAGTTCGTCAAGCAAGTCTCTGGGATGACCACATACTAGAAGCAAGACTATTCTATGAAACAAAGAAATTGTCAAGTAAATCTAGCTAGCAGGAATAAGGCTTCGAACTAGGCTAAGGTGAAAGACTTATAGGAAGTCCTCCCTGAAAATCAAGGAAGTCCCAATTGGAATGCTCAAAGGTAAAAGAAAAATGATGAACATAGTCTTTGCATGAACTTGGCACACAAAAATCCCGCCAAATAAGTTACCCAGGACACTCCCTGTAGCCAATGCCATCCATGCAAAGGATTGAAGCTCACCTGATGAAATACCCTGGTCCTTTTTACCACATTCTGCCACTAAAGAATCAGTGGCTACCTCCACGACTGGGGCACCAAGATTGCTAAGAAGGAGAAAGGTTGTCATAATAGCAATTGACGAACCTGCAGCTGGAATAATTGCAATTGATCCCCATGAATTCGTTTGTAATAAGCCTGGAAAGTCAACAACCAGGGAAATATATTTTGCAGCTATGACTAGTAAAAGAAGCAAAATTGCTGTATGGCACATCATTTTTTTGAGTTGTGGTTGATCGATTTAATCCAGTTCCCACTTATACACTAAATCAGACAGAGATGAGCTTGACATCCCAAGTGGTAATTGTTGGCTGCTTCCACATGCGTCGTTTTGTCTATAGCTTGTCCTACCAGGCAAAACTTCGATGAAGTTGCGGGTAGTGAAGAAAAAAGGAATCGAAGACCGGATAGATCATTGTGCACTTGGAATTTATCATATGTTCAACCAAGAATTTCATTTCAATTATCAATAACAAGAGTAAAAAAATACTTTTTTTTGAAATGGAATTTATCATATATTCAACCAAGAATTTCATTTCAATTATCAATAACAAGAGTCACAAAAAAATACACTTGTTTGAAATGGATTTGAATTAAGGTTTGTTCACAAAAAATACCTTTTCTTTTCAAATGGATTTGAATTTCGATTTGTTCATTCATTTTTGCATTACATTTTCTGAAATGGATTTGACTTTCGGTTTGTTCATTCAGTGTTGCATTCAATTTAATTTCCTCAGGTTATTTTCAGTGAATTAGTTTATTTATCTTTTTTAAAATATAATTTATTAATTTCATTTTCAGTTCACCTTTCTCATTTTAAAATATAATTTATTAATTCAATTCAGTTCACCTTTCCTTGGATGGATCGATCCTCTTCGACGGTCTGGCCCTGGCAGAAGCGCTTCTGTTTCTGTTGGAGAAGGCCTATTGGCAATGGAAGAATGAGAATTTGTATTATTAAATGCCCCTTGAACATGACACTAAGCTAACAGGTGCTATCAAGCTAGGACGGGAATAAATGAACCTAGAGAGCTACCATCATGCGAAATCTGAAAGCATTAAATAAACCTGCAGAGCTACCATCATGGCCCAAGAAAAAATTAGAAGCACATCACATCAAAAATCGACATAGGTGAAAGAGCATCACATCAAAGGTTAACACAAGTGTTTGGTGGGTACAATCCTATCTAAATAAACATTGGATTCATATACACTTGAGTGATTACAAATTTACATTTCTGTGAGAAGTGGCTTATACAGGTGCTAAGGCTAGATTACTTAATACTAAGAAATTTACAAAACGTCTAAAAAAATGTGAAATTAATACTTTATCTACTCCTATGTGAGGAAACCTAAACAAACAATTACTCGATCAATTATTTCTTCACTTAAAATACATTAAAAACTTCAGCAAAGGTAGCAATGTAGCATAGTCAACAGCATTATATACAGTGCCCACTAATACGGATCCAGAGCCAATTACAAAGGCGGGGCACTTATCTGTCTCTCCCGCCTCTGTTGTTGGAGTATTCTTTGTCAGGGTTAGGTGCTCTGGGTTTATAAGGCTCTGTCTATCCAAAATTTCAAGCATAGACCTGATAGCATCAAACCCCTTGGCCAGGTCTGAAGTCATACTTCCAGCATTGGCTATCATTTGACCGAATCTTCTACAAATAAAATGGTTTAATAAAATAGCATTGGCTATCATGTGCTATAAGGCTCCATTCGTACCAAAACTCGAAAGGCCAATAGCGTATTTGCATAAACTTGGAAGTTCCCAGAGCTAATCCTCTGCACCATGACTTCCATTGTGGAGCATTCAATGCAAGCAATCTGATGAAGGAAGGTCTGGATTATTCCTTATATCTTTATAAAGTTTTTCAATGCTTATAAAATATAATTTATTAAATCAAATAAATTTCAAATATGCCATGTGTGTAACAAAAAGTCGCAGAAGCTGCAGAGATATTCTGTCACATTGTTTTCTAAGAGACTAGGTAGTTTTCAGGCCAAGTCGAGCATGAGAAGGGAGCACAGGAAGTAGTTGAGGTACATATGTATTTGCAAGATGTTGCTGGCCAACAATATACAAGCGGGAAGACAATGATGCCAAACTATTACAAAGGTGTCAGACTATGCATCAGTGAAGAAGCAAATGAAGAATATGTAGCTATGAAACCTGCAACAATTTTAGTAGCTGAACATTGTTTCAATTTACATCACTGAAGCACTCTCAAGCTTCCACTTACAATTTAGTAGATTTAATGACCAGTTTGAGGAGTAGGGGGTCTTTATCTCCTTTGTCGGTGAGTTTGGAATGCTACGAGCTGGGGATGCACAGTTTCCATCTCAATCCCATTCTTTTCCCAATAATGTCCAGTTTGGAGTCCATGAACTTGAGCCTTGGTGTACTTAGTTATCACATCACTCCAACTCGTTCAATATTCGATGCAACCAGCGAAGCAACAGCGCGTTAACAGAGTAACACTATAAGCGACTGTATCTATAACTCAAATTCTATTTAACCCCCGTTTTCGTTCATCAATCACTGAATAAACCGGTGTTCTTGCCACTCCCATCACTTATCACTTATAAGTATGGCATTTAAAAACACTGGGTGAGTTAATGCAGGTCATCGTAAAGAGTCAGTGGCATCTAAAAGATTGTGATTCAAAAGAGGTTGTTCAGAACATTAATTTTAATAACAATAACTTAGTAATGGAGGTTTCAGCAAACTTAAGCCCACACATCTCCCATCGCCTGCAGTGTGCAGTCTGAATTTATACACCTAAGCCCGCACATCTCCCATCGCCTGCAGTGTGCAGTCTGAATTTATATTTTGCTGATCACAGCCCGCCCTGAACTAAACCAATAGAGAAACAAAAAAATAATTAAAAAAATAATTATTTAATACATTCAAAAATCAAACTATGAAAAAACTTTAGAAAACACACAAAAATTTATGCCAAACTCACAACTAATCCATCTAACTGAGTTAATGCTGCTGACGTTAGCCGGCCGCCGGGTCTTGGGGCACAAAGTCCCACGCCTACGTCACCTATATAAACCAATAAAAAGCAAGATAAATCAATATTTAAATAATTCCCCAAAAAATTTTAATACAAACTATAACAAACATTATATGATTTTGTTAAAGTTGCAACAAATTACTTCAAATAATCGCCTTCGATTCATATATATCCCCTCGGGCGGGGACATAATAAGAGCCACATGGTAGAAATGTGTCTGACATTGCCACATGCCATTGTAGGTTAACTTGATAGTGAACTAGCAATTTTATAGTAGTGAGGATTTTCAACCAACCACTTCTAGTAGTAAACTAGCAAGAAGATTTCAACATTCATTTAACTGGATCTTATTTTATGTTACCAGTCAAATTTATTTATCTCTAATGCTTGATATTTAAAATAAATTATTTTATTAATAAACATTCGTTTCAAATTATTTTATTGATCAACATTCATTTGTAAGAGGATTTAATTTTTCATTCTCATTTCCATGCTTCTTAGTGATGAATAAGTATGCATTATGATTCTTCCATAAAATAACTTGTAGAAACATATATAATTCACAAGAAGAAGAAAAATGTGTTGCAGAAACATAGAGATCAATAGATATGCATACACTAATTGTATTTAATAATTAAAATTGATGAATAACTAACATGTTCTATGTTTTAAAGACATGCGAATAAATATACACACAACAACTCTAATCTAAGCTTGTGGCAAAATAAATGTTATAATTAAATAAACTAATTTGGAATTTTGGTTTTGAACTTTCTCAATATTTTTTACGTAGATTCAGCGTAGATTAATTGATTTCAACATTTTATACAAATGGTGTAGAAATGGATGGATCTAGATACGCCGTGGTAAATGTGTTGAGCAAGGTTGTCATTAATGACAAACCATTAATGGAAAAGGTAAGAAGAACATGGCATGGAGGACATGGTATTTTGGGCATTGAATCCATTGATGACAAAGTAGTCATAAATATCGATGACATGGCATGATATGAGAATTGGAACACTAAATGGGCCAAATGACCCATTTTATGTGGTCATTTGTGATTTAATGAGATCATGGAACCCTTGGAGATGATCCTAGCGCATGAGAAAAGTTTGGCACCCACATACATGGTGGTATGATGGCACTTGGACACCTGGACACACTTGGTTGCTTGTTGGTGATGATTCATAGTGGGCTTGATGATGATGGGCTTGAGTCCTTAAAACTCTTGCATGTGGTACCTTGGGTATTGAAGCCATATACTTGTTACTTGTTGATGATGATATATGGTCCTTCTTGTATAAGGATGGATATTGAAAGGCAAATGGAGTTGGAGCTCATTTGAAACTTTTTAAAGAATTAAAATATAATTTGAAAATGCATGCGAGGTCGGCTCCAAATAAAATTAAATTTCAATATACTTCAAAGAAGTCGGCTTCACAAATAATTCGAAAGGAAAATTAAAAAGAAAAATCAAAATGGGGCAAGTCGGATCCACAAAAACATTATGGAAAACGAGTATAAATAGAGCCCTCACGTTCTCATTTTAGTGTGGATTTCGGTGGAGAAAATAGAATAATCTGGGATTTTCGGTCATATCAATAAGGTAGTCATAGTGAAGGAGTGGGGAAGGAATGTGGAACAATTTTTAAGTATCTTCTTTTTGTATTCGGGTGTATATTTTTCTTTGTAAAAATTGCATGGAAGATATGAATTTTGAGTGAATGAGGCAGCCGAAGTTTTGAAAATGGTTTTTCTTCTCTCTGCTTTTTTGGGCTCTACTAGGGCAATAGCAATGTTTTGAAAGTCTCTCTGTTCTGTTTTTCTGAGGAAATCCGGTGGCAGCAGAGGTTGATCACCTCTTATTTTCGGTTTGATATGGACATGAAGTATGTGAAGTTCATGTGCAGATGTATGGTGACCATAATTTTGGCATGATATCATAGGAGACTCTATATAACCTTGATGTGTAACACATATTAGAAGACATGATCAGATAAAGATGATGAATTTGAGCATATTAATTTAATTTCAGAGATGACTGGACAGAATGTGTGAGTTTTTTGTAAAAGAATGTGAGATGATATTCAGATGGCATGTTTGGTGATATGATAAGCAGAACAGAGAAATGATCAGTGAAGAACTTGATTAGATCACATTGACAAGACAGATTCAACATGACAGTGGACAAATTGAGGGCATGACCATGACAATTTGATGAGCATAGATGACAAAGTGACATGATTTTGTTTGCACTGGACTACTTTGTTGAGCAGATGATTGTTTGATGAAATTAATAAGTATATAATTGCAAGATGGATCTTGCAACCCCTTTCTCAGTTGGATCCAAGAAAAAACAAGTTGGGTCTTGGAATAGAAGTTGGTACTTCTCAATCAGTTGAAGTCGATGCAAACCCGAAGGTTGTTTCCTTCATTCTAACCAATATCGAGTTAGATATAATAAAGTTTACAAAACTTGTATTATGAAGTGGCTCTTATGATTTGTGTGGATGATGTAATTGATTAATGTTGATATACTTAGTAGTTTACAATTGATGATCTTTGTTCAAGTTTGAAGAAGTGAAATTGTTAAAAAGTGTTGACCCACTGATTCATCCCCCCCTCCCCCTTAGTGTGCAATTGTGTCCAACAAAATGTATACTGCAGATTAAAATAAATTGTTATGTTTATCTTTATGATCGGATTTTAGGGCTAGATAGTTTGGTTTGACTTAAGAATTTGCACTATTATTCTCTAACAATTGGAACACAACCTACATATAAAACATTTCTGAGCGAATATTGTTCTAGTTTAATGGGCACCGAAACCATGAATTTTGGTCAATATGTTTGAGCTCATCATAATATTTTGGTCAATATGTTTGAGCTCATCACAATATTCTGAAAGCATTAGCCTCAAACTGATAAGTCTAAATAAGAACTAATATTTGATCATTTCAAATCCATCTCGTTTGAATCGTATTTAATGGTATTGATTAATTTACCATTTGGTGATTGGGTTTTAGTTTGCAAAAACCCATGCCACTATGTATTGCATGCTCCAATTCCTGTATACAAAGGTCCCTGGCTATCTTAAGAACTAGAGAACCACCAGTGACGTTACACAAAGCTGGTGAAATAAAATTAGACATGAGTTTCAGTAATCAAATTTCCTCTTGGGTTTCGTCACTTGAAATAAGGATGAACCTACGTCCTAACAACAAACCACAATAGCATATAAATAATGAAAAACAAGATTTATGTATTCGATCTATTTGTGAAGAAAACCATTTTATACAATAGATAACCCCAATTATAAACTAAGCATAATTTATTGCACCACTCTCCCTATTCTTCCCAGCTTAAGCCCACCACACAAAAGGTAAAATTCTATACAAAGTTTTGTCATAAAACAAGATAAGATTCAAATATACAGAGCTCCAAAAAGCATTTATCCGTTGATACTTTGTGTGATATATATATATATATATAGAATGCACAATGATAAGGTGAAGAGATTTTCAATCGTTTTTCAATCAATTTTCTATGGAAATTCCAAGTTAATAAGGATTCGTGCAAATGCCAAGTTAACAACATACATACACAAATGCTCCCTCCTTTGCAAATGATATGCCCTGCATCACCAGCGAAGTTAATAAGGATTCATGTGAATGCCAAGTTAACAACATACAAATAAAACAACGGAAAAAATAAACTTGCTAATCATTCACAACCAGAATCACCAACCCAACAACATAAAACCTCTAACTACTTAAAATTTAGAGAACCGCTACCAAGTCAATTTTCGTAAAATTTTGAACTCAAAATGGCACTCCAAGGATAGAAACCAGTAAAATTTAGCGAGTACAGCCCACTACAAACTAAATTTCTGTCAAATTTAAACTCAAAACCACAATACAACAACAGAAACCCTTGGCTTCCATAAAATTCACAGATTACAACCCCTTACAATACTCAATTTCCGTCAAATTTAAACTCAAAGTCTCCAATCCAAGTCAAACCATCCAGTATAGGAACAATATATATCATCCGCAGAAATAACAAAAGCAAAGCAACAAAAAATACATCGGCTCTTCTTCCATGGAGAAAAATCAAAAGACTGAGAGCAATCTTCTGCCATCCACTGACATTAAGAATTTCCACCAAATTAAACTCTAAATATTTCAATTTTCAGTCATTTTTCCCCAAATTTAAGCACTAAGTGGCGGTAGAAAAATAAAAAGAACATATAAAACATGAAGCTCAGCTTACCTTTGACCGCTTCTGTGAGACTTTGTTGGTACCTGGTAACAAGATCACATTAGCCAATTAAAAGAAAGATTTCGCATACGGAAGAACCTCCAAGCTCTAATCAAATTGTTTAAATCCCTAGGCTTTCCATTTATCTACATGCTTAAAATACTCTTCCTTTTTTAATTAATCAAAAATTAATTTCTATAATTAATATTTCAATGTGAAATAGCAAGGAAATTCATCGTCAAAGTAGTACACTGATTTATTGCTAAGGTATCCTGGTGTTTTACCTCCATTCCTATACAGTAGTTCCGGTTCTGAATCCGATAGTGTCTCATATCAATTCGCGAAGCACTTTACTTAATAGGTTAGAGTCCTCCTGATATCTCCCCTAGGGTATAAATATTGTTTTCTTAGCTAATTCTTTATTTATATTAGTAGGTTTGGGTTCAATTCCTGCAGGGGAGGTGAACAACCTCACACTTCACACTTCCAGAACAATGGGACGTAAGCGCATTATATCTATCCTTATTCTTGGATAAACATTTTGCATTGAATTATTATTCCAAGAGGCTAGTTAATTTGTAATAAATACATGAATGATCAGTAAAAAATCATGGACTTGACGACCCTCTCTTTTTTTCTACCTGCTGAAGTCAAGACAACTCTATTTTTTATAAAAATAAAAATGGTTTAACAGGGAAGAAAAAAGTGAATTCTCACTTTTGCGGGACCTCGGTTTATGTCTGTTTGTCCTCAAAAGAGTTATTTACAGTATCAATTCTATTGGAAAATGTGCCAAGGACGCTTGCAGAAGGAGACGAAGGTGAGAAGGGAATCTATAAAAACCTAACCCCCATTCTCAAATTATATAGTTTCTACTTCCCCCAAACACCCAGACTCTCCAACGAGGTTCACAAAGACTAGCAACAATGGATTACTGTCGTCTGACTAGAGTTACTCTGATCCTTTTTTCACAATGCAAGAAGGTCAAGGAAGTAGACAGAACTAGGGATTTTTTTCAAGTGAGTCGAACAAAGGGTAATGCTGCATAGAAAAACTGTGCAACCAACCACTAGAAATGGGTTTACCATCTATAGGCTGCATCGAGGCTAAATGGTGGAAGAAGGTAAAAGACTCCAGAGGTGGCATCGTAAGTTGATAAAGAGGTGGCAGGACTCGCAGGATTCGCAGCTCCACTCATTCCACTAGAATATAACCTTACCTCGCACCAGAATTCAATGAGCCAGACGGGACCAAACTATAGAACCTTCGAAGAAAGAATGAACAACATATGTACCATTTGCAAGATGTATATCCCCCTTCCTTCCAAACCATGGATAGTTTAGCCGAGTGGAATTAATAAATCCAAATTAATTCCAACCATTAAAATCACAACACGGCTGACATGAGCTTAAATGTCGAGTTACTACGCCGGACAATGCATTAAAATTGCAGTGATCTGGTTCACATAATTTTCCTTCAAAATGAGCTTAAATGTCGAGTTACTACGCCGGACAATGCATTAAAATTGCAGTGATCTGGTTCACATAATTTTCCTTCAAAACACCCATTCATGAACACGTGCCCTTTGCATTTAAACTAGAAAGCATATTTTATTCAAGTCTCTCGAATTTAGCTAGCCTCCAAAATTCTTGGCACATTTCCCTAGCTAACATGGAGTAAGCTAGCTATGGAGCAATCCTCCTCCATCGGATGGAGGAGGATTGCTCCATAGCTAGCTCACTCCTTTAGTCTTTATTGGTTGGTTGAAAGAGGAGTGAGCTAGCTCACTCCTTTAGTCTTTATTGGTTGGTTGAAAGAGGAGTGAGCTAGCTATGGAGCAATCCTCCCTCCAATACTAAATACACGAATAAATCTGTGAATTAGAAAATATGTAATAAAATCCTGGACAAAGCCTATAGTTTAGGCTTACCAACAAAAAAATTTAATGAAAACATGCACACACTCTTCTAAGAACTTATATTTCAAAGTTATCACATTATCTTTCACGTAACATGCATCGTCTAATACATTTAAAGATCATGGCGTCAGCCCACCACCACGTGGTGGGAAACACGTAAGGAGAGAGACGTTAGGCTCAAACAATCAATCAAATACGAGAAAAAATGTTATTTAAAATTTTGTTTTTCTAATTAAAATTTCATTTCCTATGTCCAAATTATACTCTTTTGTAAAAATTTGATAATCACCAGCAAACTAATGTCCAGAATGGAAAACTATATGTCGAGGACATAATAATAAGAGCAGAAGGAAAAAGTTGTTTTGTAATATAATATTAAGAGAAATAAAAGTTTTATTAATATATAGTATTCATTCAATTAGAAATAAATAATAATAATTAGAATTAATATATGTTAAATGAATAAATAGGTGAATGAGGATAAGTTAATAAATTTAATTTAAAAGAGATAATAATAATAAAAATTAATTTTAATAGGAAAATATTAATTAAAGAAAACAATAAATAATAAATGGGATAATAATAAAAGATGATCGAAAATAAATAGAAAATTAATAATATTTAATAAATTAATTCTAGATTTAAAATAGTAAAAATTGTAATTTGGAAGTGACAGGGAAATAAAAGACTAATTAGGAAAAGGTAATAAAATGAATAGGAACCAAAAATATAAGAGGAATTAGTGCATGAGATGATGGATCAAGGGTTTCCATGATTTGCTTAGTTTATAGTCTTTTTTTCAATTGAAGTTATTAGAATACTTTTTAAATTCAAGAGCTTCTCTAATGAGTCGAGAGGAGTATTGAGCAGTGGAAGCGAGAATGTTAATCTAATAAAAGAAAATTGAATGCTTGGTGTTGAAGGAATGTTTCGCTATAGAAAATTTGTTGAGATGATTGTGATTGGTATCAACGATGTTCTCTTTAAGACAGGTCTGCATGGATCTACCAATTTGTCCAATGTATATTTAACCACATGAACAAGAAATTTTATATACACCTTGATATAGAAACAAATTGGATTTTCTTTCAATACTTCTAAATAATTGTTTAAGAGTCTTATGGGGTTTAAAAATAATTTTGATGTTCTTTTTATTAGAATTTTAGAGTTTCGGTCAGTGATGTCATGGATATAAGGGATAGAGATGAGGGAATGGAGAAGCGAGTTTTAGGATGAGCGACTACATGAAAAGTTTTGTTAATGAGGTGACATGGGTATCCATTGGCTAAGAGGGATTTGGTAAGCTAGAGTCTTTCTTTGGGAAGATGTTGGGGGTCAGAGATACAAATATGTATGGTGATTATAGTTTTAAGGATGAATTTGTTTTTTTAGAAGAATTGTGATTGGATTGGGCATGAAGGAGGGGTCCTTTTTTGGTACACTAGATGAAAAAGGGATCCATCTAGTTGTCGGGTGACCAGGATGTTAAGATAAGGGAGAGAATAATTTTGTTATATTTCCATGGTGAATTGAATGTGAGAGGATATATTCTTAAGATGATTGAGAAAGGTATCAAGGGAAGTGCAACCATGCGTTCAGATAACAAAGGTGTCATCCACAAACCAAAACCAATATTTAGTTTTAAGGGTGGATTTATTAAGAGCGGGGGTTTTGAATTACTTATGTGGTCAATACAAGTAATTCTTACTTATGTACTAACAACAAATAGAGTAACCTATATTACTACATGCTCTTTATTATTCTTATTAAATGCTTAATATTCAATTAACTTGTAATATTATGCATCAATCAATTCAGATTATTAGGTAACATTATTATCTTTATGTATGTTTTAATTTCTCCTTTACACACCCTCACTCTAAGAATCATACCATCTGCCACCTACATAACCCTACACACAAAAGTATAGATGGTCCCTCTCACCATGGGCCCTTTACTGCATCATAATCGCATAGTAGGCATTGAAAGTTTCCTAGAAAGTTTTCACAGCTTGAGCCACCTTCCCAGTTTGATTCTATCAGCATCAGAAGCCTCATCTGAGGTAGGACAAGAATCTGGTTACCAGTACACTACTCTAGTGTACCCCAGGCATCTCAAAATTCTATACCTACTTCCTCCCTATATTTCCTAAAGGAAACCAACCCCATGAATCAAAACTCACTCTCCATATGCCTCCCATCAACGAGTATAACTCTATCCATGGACTTCCAATATCCTCAAAAGTTAAAAGAACCAGTGGCATGGGTTTATTGGTTGAGATGTCCTTATCCCATAAGATGTTACTTGTAATAATTCATGTCCATGGTTATGTAATCCCACAAAATCCTAGAATGAATCAACCTCTAGGCCCTTGAGTGGATTAACTAAAACAACTTATGTTCTCAACATATAGAAAATTGTTAGTCATTGTCATATCGTAACCTTATTATTATAAACATCATAAAGCCACATTCCTATGTATGTTATTAAAAGAACACATTATCACCATCGTAATATTAAGTTCCAAATTCTACTACATGTCATTATAACATCATAGGAATTATTAAATATCCAAGAATACATCCAAGGGAAGACAGACAAAATTACCAAGGTGTTAAAGAAAAAACAAATAAGCACAATATTTTGTCCACCAACCACCCTAAGGAACATATTGGACAAATCAAAAGACCTGGTGGACCCAAAACTAAGAAAAGGCATGTATTCAATCCCTTGCTCATGTGGTGAAGTATACATATGGAAACCATGCTGATCAATAAAATTGAGAGTAAAAGAACATTGTGTCGACACCATTCATGAAAGAACCAAGAAGTCGATTATGGCAGAACATTCTTCAAGAACAAATCACCATGTTTGCAT
The DNA here is from genome assembly GCA_001517045.1 of Pseudotsuga menziesii. Classification (NCBI taxonomy): domain Eukaryota; kingdom Viridiplantae; phylum Streptophyta; class Pinopsida; order Pinales; family Pinaceae; genus Pseudotsuga; species Pseudotsuga menziesii. The sequence continues at coordinate 447,621 of LPNX011125979.1, read as the reverse complement.
TGAAATTCTGAAAGTAATAACCCTTGAAGAACACTATAACAAGCGATGTATATGCGAAGCAATCAAGATATACAAACATCCAAGAAATTTCAATAGAGATGACGGCCTAACCCTGCGTGAGACCTGGAAACCAATTATTCATTCCATAAGGTTAAATAATGTTCATAATAAAAATAATAATAATGATAATAATGATAATAATGATAATAATAACAACATAATAAAAAGTGAAAACAATAATAATAAACTAAATAGATAATAAAAGTATTTAACAAACTAATTGATTAATAAATCAAGCCGACACATTCACTAATAATAAAACCAATATTTATGGAGTTTAATGAACTTTAATGTTCCTTTGAGAGACATCCTTCTCTTGAAGACAGACTCAACTCTGAAGTCCAGAACGCGTCGATACAAAAAACTTCACACATGTTCCAAACTCTCCATAATAATATGATAATTTTCTGTAATGTCCCAACTTTGAATTTCAAGACAAAGGCACAATTTGAGGCAAATTCGGTTTAATTGGTCTTGACTCTAGGAGTTCCAAATGGCACAAAAGGGTCCTGAATTTGGTAGGGACTGATATGGTGAGTCTTAATACCTCTCAATAGACTCTTTGGTCACTTTATAATGGGTTTTATACCTCTACAACTTCATTTGGGGTTATTGGAAAAAAGGGACAAATTACTAGTAAATTGTGGTGAAATTCCCCCTAGGGTGTAAGCAAAAAGGACCTCCCAACTCAGATGCGACCCTCCCAAATTTATAAATAGAGTATGGGGAATAATATTAGACCCAAATTTTTGTACTTATATGTGGTTATAAGTTCTTAAAAATAGTTATATATATCCACATTCGAATGTTAATTTTCAGTGATAATGCTTAAGGGAAATGACATTGATAGGAATACTTCAACTCATAAAATGTACATGAAACAGTTCACAACTGTTAGATTTTTAATGGTTATACAAGATCTAAAACATCTAGCATCATAACATCATAACCATAAGAAAAGGATCACTGAAAGAAATACAAATGCAGCAACACAAGAGAACACAAAGATTTTCCTCGGGGAAACCACAAGGGAGAAAACCCCACAAAAATTCCTTGGTATAGAATTCAACCAAGACAGTGTAAAACCACAGCAACAAGAATAGTTTCTCATCTTCCACAACAGACTCTTTATATCTCTCTCTCTCTCCAGGGCAATACTTGAGTGTGTGATGTGTATAAATGAGAGAGGCACCTCACTTATGTATATTCATTAGGTGAGTGCCTCCATTAACTAACTATGTCGGAGAGGTTCCCTAATTAGGGCCGACTTACCTTGGGAGACTCAAAAATATATTTTATATATTACTTCTATGGGTACTATTTCCCCGACTTACAATGGAGGGTTTACCTCATGACTTTTGCATGACTAATTACATCAAGAACATCTTTGAATGGAGGAATAACATCTCCAAAGGAGAATACAACAAAAGTACAATAGAATATCTTCCGAAGTTACAATAATTTAACGCTCCCTCTTAACTAGGAAGGTATTATTCATCAACAAAAACCATCATTAAAGCTATACAACTGACTGGTGAATCTCTATATGTCATAGGAAGTTTTGGATGATCACCACACATCATCATCATCGATCTCAGTTGGATCATCTACTGGCGTCTCAGTATGTAAATACTGAATCATCTTCTGTACATGCTGAATCATATTCTAGATCATATTCTGTAGCATCAGTATGTGGATACTAAATCATCTTCTGGATCATCTTCTATAGCATTAGTATTGGAATACTGAATCATCTTCTGTTATGTCAATATATGAATACTGAATCATCTTCTGAATACTGAAATTTCTTTTGTAACATCAGTAAGTGAATATTGAATCATCTTCTTCCACATCAGTATGTGAATACTGAATCATCTTCTGAACCTTATTCTATAACATTAGTATGTGAATACTGAGTCTTCTTTTGCCACATCAGTATGTGAATATTGAATCTTCTTTTGCCACATCGGTATGTGAATATTGAATTTTATTCTTGAATACTGAATCATCTTCTGCCACATCAGTATGTGAATACCTAATCTTCTTCTGAATCATCTACTTTCCAACACCAGTGTGTAAACACTGAACCATCATCTGCATCAACATCTTCTGAATCATTTATTTTCCAACATCAGTGTGTAAACACTAAACCATCATCTGTATCAACATTTTCTGAATCATCTACTTGCCAACATCAGTGTGTAATGGCACCTGAATCATTCTCTGTAACATCAACATTTGAACCATCATCATCTGCATATTCAATATGTGAATATTGAACTATCATCATCTGAACCATCATCATCTGCATCTTCAGTATGTGAATACCAGACTATCATCGTTTGTATCTTCGGTTTGTGAATACTGAAAGCATCATCATATGCATCATAAGTATTATCGTCTGTATCTTCAGTATGGGAATATTGAAACATCATCATCTGTATCTTCAGTATAGAAATACTGAATCACCATCGTCTACATATTCAGTATGTAAATACTGAAACATCATCATCTGTCTATTTAGTATGGAAATACTGAAACATCATCATCTACATCAATAGTATGTAGATACTAAAACCAATCAACAATACCATTAGCATATTAGTGCTAAAAATCAAATCATCTATAGTTCTAGATCATCATCTGCATTACCAACATCGAGATGGTGGGACAACATCATCACCATCAACATAAAAATGTCGAAACAACCTCATCATCATCAACACAAAGTGTTGTGACTTTAACCACATCAACACTATTAGCACAAGGTGTTGGTATGACAATCATATCAAAATCATCAACACAAGGTGTTGGGACCACAACCACATCAACCTCATCAACACAAGGTGTTGGGACCATAACCACATCATCAACATCATCATACAAATGTTGAAGCAACATCATCACCAATATCAGTATAGAAGTACATAAATTACCTTATCAACATCATTATCAAAAATAATAAACTTGCTACATCAGTATAGGAATACTGAAACTATATCAGCAATCATCTTATCAATCATCAGTGTGATAACACTGAGAACATTTCAAAAATCATCTCAGGAATAACCAATCATCAGTGTAGCAACACTAAAACTATCTCAATCAAACATCTCAACAATCAACCATCATCAATGTAATAACACTGAAACAATCATCTCAACAATCAATGTAACAACACTGAAACTATTGTCTCAACTATCAATATAACAATATTGAAGCAGGCATCACAACAATCATCAGTATAACAATACTAAAGCACACATCTCAGCAATCATTAGTATAGAAATACTAAATCAACCTTCTCAACAATCAACATATCAATGTTGAACCAATCATCTCAGCAACCATCAGTATAACAATACTGAGCTCATCAATATAACAATACTGAACTACACATCTCAGCATATCAATGTTGAACCAATCATCTCAGCAGCCATCAGTATAACAATACTGAGCCAAACAATCATCAGTATAATAATACTGAACTACATGTTAGCACCCAGAATGTACCCAGGTTGTAAAAGGTAAACTCCGAGGTAACAACAAAACCACTTTAGGAAGTAACTGGTAATTTCTTCCAGAGGGGGATCTCTCAATAAAGATTTAACAAGACCAGATTTAAAATAACATTTAAAGATTTATGTATTTGGCTGAAGCAATCACATAACCATTGGGCATGGAGTCATATGCATATGAAAAGATCACAAAGATATAAACACAAGATTTATCAAAGGCAAGATAGTCACATCATCACACTCATTCAATTTGATCCAGGTGAAACAGAAGAGATGAGGGAACAACCCATCAATATAGAGCATCAAAGACGAATTCTATATCAACTTTAGCAGAAAAATCATATAATATCTGAAAATGATGATCAGAGCATAAGCACATGAATTCCAATCATCTTACGCTATATTCCAGATACGAGGAAGATACAAAATGGAGTGTTACACAAAGGAAATACAAGCACATAAAGGAAGAAGCACAGACTGTAATATCAAAGACACATGAATCTCTGGTAAACCTTCATGCATTCACTTTGGTATTCAAAAATAGATATGTTCTCCAAAAATTACTTCCACTCGATGGGTTCCAACCCCCATCTCTTAAAAGACATGCAAATTTATACATAAAACAATAGTTCTCCAAAGAAGATCCATAATTGAATGATCGGCGTGATTAAGAGTTTTGTAACCGAATTCCTAACACCTAGGAAGTTTGTTACAACTCCACTCCTAACAGATCATAAAGTACAAATCAACTTGAGAACAAATTTTCGCCTAGCCAGCCTCCACGTCTTCACCCCATCAGCTCCGCATCTTTTCCCATCAGCTTCCGCATCTTTGCCCCATCAGCTCCACGTCTTTGGCCCATCAGCTCCACGTCTACATGACACATGTTCCTAAGGATGAAGGACATACTTTGTTTTTCTGAATCGCTCTACAGCTTTCCACTGCTCCGAACTTGGGGTGTCACATTCTATCATTTCCCGAATCGATACTTCGAGCTCCATATATGCTTCATAGGACTTCTTGGGCAACCTGCTTCTGATGATCGCGAACTTCTGCAGGATTTCGAAATCTTCTGTTAACATATCCACAATGGTTTTCCCTGTTAGGATTTTCTCCAAATCATTAAATTTGGAGTGGTCCATGTGGCACTGGACAAGCAGGTTATGATAATGTTCCTGTGAGAACATCCGCCCCTCTCCATCCCAGAAAGAAGGCAATCCGTCCTCAAACAGCTCTTTAAACTCCTGTTTAAAATTATTGACCTGCAAAAGCAATCCTTCTGATTTATCTTGGAATGTTTTGATTAAGTGATGCTTGTGGATGATTTTCTTTGCCCACATCACTATTGATACTCTGTCTTTTATGCCCATCTCGTGCAATTTTTGATATGTCAATGAATTCAGAAAATTTAGTGTGTTCTGAGCTGTAGTAAGAGGTTTTTTCTCCATATGTTCATTTACCAGTTTTAATCTCTAGTGAGCCAACTTTATCATTATATTCAAATCATCAATAAAATTTAGATAGTGCCAGAACTTGGTAATCTCTATACACAAGGTATCCCAAATGATATGTTTTGCCCCTTGAAGAGGGCCTTTCCTGATGCTTCTTTCTTTTAACTCATCGAATTTTTTCTGCAATTGATTTCTGTCCTGTAATATTTGCTTTTTACTTTCACTTACTTTGGCCAATTCAGCTTTTACCTTTTCATTCTCTACCTTCAAATCTTTAATTGCTTCTTCTTTCAAGCTCACCTGGGACATTGGCACCAACAAATCATCGGTAGAGAAATCATCTAATGGCTTGTGGATATTCACAACGGATAGGTCTTCATCAGCGGGGGTTTGACTCATTAACTCTTCCATGATTTCCTTCTCGTCACTTTGGTCTTTTTTCATTGAGGAAATCTGGGATAATAGTTCATTCCTCTCGGCCTCCCACCTGTCCCTTTCTTCCTGCAGTTCGATAGCTTTTCCCTTGTACTCCATCATCTCTTGATGGAATTTATCATTTTCCTCCTGCAAAGCCATTAATTCAGCTGATTGGACATGCTCTGAACCTGGAATCTTCAGCTTCTTCTTTAAGACCTGGAGTGCATTGTCTTTTTCCTCTAGCATCCTCTTAACCGCCTGGGTGTTGTCTGAACTAACAATGTCTGTCTGCAGCTTTCTAATATGAATGAAATTTGCTTTATTCTCAACTTTCTCATGCCTCAATTGAATTTCTAATTTGTCTATCAAAACTTGCAATTTATTAATCCTCACCATGGCTTGCAATAAGTCTAAGTAAATGATGTCGCTAGTCTGTTTGTGCAGTTGTATTTTATCCGGAGTACTGATTTTGTCCAGCCGGATCTCCATTTCAGACATCTTCTTGTCATTTACTATAGCCATCTTAAATGTATTTTTCTCAGCATCTCTAGCAGAAACTAGAGAGGTTTTGGAACTGTACAAACTTCTCACTTTCGGGAGCAAATTCCTTGTCTCCTCCAGAGACTGTTTCCTCTTTTCCATATAGCTGGTTTTGAGCTCTTCTTTCGACTTAAATGTCGGGCTTGATTCTGAACTGTCTACATCACCTTCTACATTTTTAAAAGATAATTGATTCACTTGTACTGTTTTCATGGGAACTAGGGCAACTTTTTTGAAAGCATCAGAAACTTCCTCATTTACCATTTCACCACCTTCAAGCAGCTTTGCCTTTTTATGGGACCCCTCTTCATCTACTTCCATACTTTCAGTTTCGAACAAACTTCTCTTAACTGCCATACTAGCACCTTCATTAGAGTTGATCCCTCAGTAAACCGCAGCAAATTGGCCGTTTCAGCCAACCCCTCAACAGATTGGTGATCGAAAGGTTTATTCTTGTTTGCTTGCTTTCTCAAAGAGATCACATGGTGGGGATCGTAGTTTACCCTTGGCTCTTTTTGGAAATCTAGACTCTCTAGCAACTTTTCTATAAAAGCCAAGGCACCTTTACTTTTAATAATGAAAGTGCCCACCTTAAGCGGAAATTTTATGTTTGAGGATTTTTTGAAAGCACCAAAGTGCTCTTCTTCAGACTGTAGCCTCTGCCTCATAAATTCCAGAGCAAAGATCATTGGGGTTAAAAAGGCAGGTAATTTGTACGGATGCCCTATAAATCCATAAATCCTTAGCACAGTAGAATCCTTCTGTAGAAACCAGTCCCCAATGCGATCCTCAGGTGAGGACTGCATCAAGCTTTTCATCTCGTTCAGGACACGAGGCAATTCCTCATCAAATAACATTTTATACACTTCTGACATTATTGAATTAGCGAACTCGAACATGTTAATTTGCTTTGGCAGATTCGAAGAACAGATGGTATTCAAAAACTGGAGTTCATTGACATTGGAGCATAATAACGTGTTAAATAGGTAGGTCTGGAACCTAAAAAACCGCACCCTAGGAAACTCGCTTAGCTGAAGATGGATCGCTTCAGCTAGGTATTCGTCCAGACTAAAAACCGGGGTTGACTGAGACTTAGAATCAGAGGAGCTTATTCTCAACAAAAATTCGAGAACGACCTCGTTCACACAACAATCATCATCCAGACCTAGAATTTGACAAACTAAAGAAATGACTAATTGGACTTCATTCTTGAAAATATGTACAGGATAAGGTAGGAATATACCATCTAGAGATTGACCCTCCTTTAGAACACTAGACAGAAATTTGCAGCGGGTTTCGGCATCGCACTTCTTGTATGACTCGACCAGGATTGACTCATTTACTGCCTCACGACTATCTGGGTAATTATCAGGTAGACTGAGGTTCTCTCGGATGACTGTAGCACTGACCTTACACAGAATTCGGGATGTAGACTGACTGACAATAATTCGCTGAGACGGGGAGTAATTGACCGCACACCACTCTGCAAACTCTGGGAAATGGATATATTGCTCGAGGGCGAAGTAGTATGAAAAATACTTGCACACATTCAACACATCGTTGCCCTGGGAGTTGTAATACCATAGTTTTTCCTTAGTGACAGAGACGCTCCCTACGGATAGGAAAGGGTCGCACACGCCCCTATCCCTGTCCACTAAAAACTTCTCTCTGTCATCTATGACCTGGCCAGACACTTAGATTTCTTTCCCCTGGTCCATTACTTAATTTACAGAGGAAATTTGGACGGAGGAATTACAGGGTTTAAGTCTTACCTGGCGGACTGTAGAGGCACGTGCTTGGAACGTGCCTGAAACTGACAACTGGAAGGTTCTGAATCACCCAGTCCTTTTCACCCTTCCCGAACAAATAAAATAATCAATCATTGAAGTCAACCCGTCTTTTATAGGCCCACTTTTGTCTCCGGAGCCTACCATAACTCGCCATGTGGACCATAATTTATTTTCCGCAACCACCGCCTGTCCCTATATGCCACGCACTTCCATTCCCTAGATTCATCCAGGACCGTTGATTAGATCCTTCCTTAACTTCTGACCCTTGGATCATGTGCCACGTACCTCTTTTCCGCCGGGCATCCTGATTTTAACCACCGCGTAACTTTGAGCTCCGGAATCATCCGTAACCATCGATGGGATAATCTTTAACTTTCCACCGTCGGATCAAATGCCACGTACCAAATTCCGCTGGGAGCTTTGGGCTTATCCGCCGTGCAAGTCTAATCTCCAGAATCGCCCACAGCCGTAGATGCGACCAACCCTTATTTGTGGGCCGTTGGATTAGGTGACACCTACCAAATTCCGCTGGGCTCCGTCACTTTAACCATCGTGCAGCTCTGATCTCCGGAATTATTCTCAGCCATTGATGTGATACCCCTTTAACTTTCCACCGTCGGATCCTATGCCACGTACCAAATTCTACTGGGCACTTCGGAATTATCTACCGCGAAAGTTCACTCTCCGGAAATCATAATAGCCGTTGATTTGATTCACTTTGATTTTCAACCGTAGGATCGATCACCGGATAACTCATTCCGCTGGGCACTTTAGGTTTATCAGTCGTGCAGGTTCTGGTTCTGGAATCAATCTCTACGGTGGATGTGATCTGACTTCACCTCTCCGCCATTGGATTGCGTAGCATGTACCCGATTCCGCTGGGCTATATTACTTTAACCAACATGCGATTTCACAAAGCGGATTGAATGTGGACCGTAGATCTGCCCGAAACAGATTGACAGCCGTCGATCTGTGCACCCGATGAACGCCTGGACATATTTTATCTCCCTCGCAATTTTGAAGAGCGAAGAGGGTATCAGCCATTGATTTTATTCCTTCTCCCACCGTGGCTTAGGATCTTTGGTAACTTAATTGCTTTTTTGCCTATCGCCCCATTCTTACAATATATCCTTTAACCAAAGTTTGGAAAACACTTGTCGTTTCTCCTCCACCATGGTTTTTTTATCCCCTTTGCTAAATAATGGTGTTAACAGCTGGCTCCATCTGGGGATGACATCCTCCCTGCGAGGTATCAAAGAACTCGTAGACCAAGTGCCTGTTTTTTGATTTTGCGTAATAACTTCTCAAAAACCCATCTTTTGTTTTTTTGTAAATATATCATTTTTTATATATTTTTAGAAAAGGAGTGGTATGCCTCCTGAACTTTAGGGCTTTCACTGCGAGCTTTCAAATACCCTCGGCTTACCATCCCTATTTATTTGTAAAGAGAAATAAATATGTACAATGCTATGATACAAATTTTACCTTCCCCCTCAGGACAGGTAATGCTTTAGATATCTTCCATTTACAGGGTTACTCTCCAGAAGAACCCCATTTGTATATTCCAGCAAAAATGCATTTTGTCCTCTGTATCCAGCAACAACGTAAGGTCCTACCTACATAGGGTCAAACTTTCCATGCTTGTCTTCATTAGGAGCATCCCACTTCAAAACCAGGTCACCAATCTGAAACTGCTCTTCCTTGATTCTTCTGTCAAAAGTATTCTTCATTTTCTCTTGATGTGACTGCACTTTGTCATAAGCCTTACTTCTTCATTCTTCTAGCTCAATGATCTGATTTATCCTTCGTTGTATGTGATTTGGTTCTTCTTGCTGATCCTGGAAATATCTCATAACTGGTACCCCTAATGATGTTGGAAAAATTACTTCAGCCCCATATACCAGTTGGAATGGAGACATGCCGATTGCTCTTTTAGTACTAATCCTGTCATCCCATAGAGCATATTTTAGTTTGGTGTGCCAGGACCTCTTATTATCTTCCAACAACTTTTTTATGATCCGCACCAGCCTTTTATTTGAAGATTCAGCTAATCCATTTCCTTGAGGTTAATATGCAGTTGAGTGATTGAGGCTTATATGATACTTATGACAAAAATTAATCATCTTCCTAGATTTGAAAGCAGCTGCGTTGTCTGTTACTATCCTTTTTGGACACCCGAATCGAGCCAATATATTTTCTTCAAGAAAATCCATGATCACATTTTCAGTGGCCCTCCTGGTAGGAATTGCCTCTATCGATTTAGTAAAATAGTCTGTAGCTGTCAAGATCCACCTGTGCTGACCTAACGAATTGGGGTTTATTTCACCAATAAAATCCAAACCCCATTGCTGGAAAGGAGCCTCAACTGTTATTGGATTCAAAGGGAGAGACAGTACCTTTCTCTTACAGTCGAAAATTTGGCATTGATGACATTTGCTGATTTCTTTATACACATCTGAGAATAACGTAGGCCAATAATAACCAGCTCTCAGGATTTTGTTTGTAGTCACCTTCCAAGAATGATGTCCCCCGCAGTCCCCCTGGTGGAATTCTCTGGTAACTTGCTGAGCTTCATCTTCTAAAAGACAATTTAGTAGAACTCCTCCAGGATATTTCCAATAAAGATATTTACTTATGATACAAAATTTAGCAGATTTCAACTTCACAGATCTTGCTCTTGATTTAGTTAATCCTTCTGGTGCTTGCAAATTTCGGAGGACATATACAATATCAGAATACCATGGAGAAGTCACAAAATCAACCATCACTTCTATTTCTGTGCCCAATTGATCAGATTGGTGAGTCAAGAAATTGATTTGCAAAGATTCGCAATTTGAGCTTGTCATCATTTTTGCCAATCCTTGTCCTTTAACCAGCTTCGTGGGTTTTATTTCTATGTCATATTCTAACAATGTAGCTATCCATCTCGCTCTCCTGCCTTCTGGATCTGGTTGAGTCAAAATTGCCTTTACTGCAGCGGTTGGAACATGTGCAATTACATGAGAATGCAAAACATATACTCTGAAATCCTTTAATGCTTTAACTAAAGCATAGGCCTTCTTTTCCATGATGTCATACTTCAATTCCCCTTCCCGCAGCATTTTACTGAAAAAGGCTATGGGTTGTTCCAAATTTTCATCATTTTTCTGCAATAATACTGCTGCAATAGTATTCTCTGAAGCATAAGAGAATACTGAAAAATATTTTGCAAAATCTGGACTTACCAAGACAGGGGATTTTGAAATTGCTTTCTTGATTTCCTGAAATGACTCCTTAGCTCCTGTATTCCACTTTATTTCATGACCCTTCTTCAACATATTCGTAATATTCATCAAAATCTCAGCAAAGCTTGGTACAAATCTCCTCAAGAAATTCACCTGTCCCAGAAAGGATTGTATCTCCTTTTTGCTTCTGGGTTCTCCTACCTTCAGAATTGCACTTACCCTTTCAGGATCAATCTTTATGCCATCTTTGGATATTATATGGCCTAGCAGCTTTCCTTCTTCTAATGCAAAATTAGACTTTTTAGGGTTCAAAGATATGCCATATTTCCTACACTTGGTGAAAACCTTCTCCAGATGATGGAGATGTTCTCTGTCAGACTTTGAGTAGACTGTGATATCATCCATATAAATTACCATTAAATTTCCAATTTCTCTTGCAAAGGCAATGTCCATAGCTCACTGGAAAGTGGCGCCTGCATTCATCAAACCAAAAGGCATCTTCGTATACATGAACGTGCCCCAGGGTGTAGTAAAGGCAGTTTTCTCCTGATCTTCTGGTAACACTTTGATCTGATTATACTCGGAAAAGCCATCTAACAATGAAATCCTTTCAGCTCCCACCACTTGCTGCAGTATACGATCCATCTTGGGTAGAGGATAGTTGTCTTTCATGGAGACCTTATTTAAATTACGGAAGTCTATGCACAGTCTTATCTCTCCATTCTTCTTCTTGACAGGGACCAAATTCGCAACCCATTTAGAAAATCTGAGTGTTACAATGATTTTGGCATCAAATAACTTCTTTATTTCCTTCTCAATGACAGGGAGCAATTTAGGGTTGATCCTCCTGAGTTTCTGTTGAAAAGGCTTCTCCCCAGGCTTTATAGGAATAGTGTGCTGTATGATAGATGTATCATATTCTTTGAGGTCTTCATAACTCCAAGCAAACACATCTGTATACTTTTTCATCAATTTTACATACTCCTCTTTCTCCCTCTCAAGCAGCTTCTTGGATAATTTTATGATTTTATGATTTTCTTCAGTGCCAATGTTTTTATCTTCAACCGCGTCTCCAACAGGTTTCACTTTGGGATTCTTGGCAACATCATTTTGATCAAAGAGCTTTTCTAAAGGGATCAGGCCTCTTGGTATGAAATTATTTTTCAGCTGGATAATATCCTTACCTCCTAAGGTATTCCTTAACTTCTTAGCATCTTCTTTTGATTCAATTTATTCATCATCTCCAAGGGTCCCATCATTATCATTTTCATTGTCAAAGTGAGTATTCACAAACTCTCCTGATAATTCTAAAAATCTTCGGATCTGCATATCATCTTCAAACACCTGCCAGTATTTGGAATTGTCTGGAATAGAAGGTCTGTTCAAAATGTCCACCTGGTATTCTTTTTGACTAGTCATTGGGGTCTCAAATTTTCCAGCAGATACTGCTAAAGAATCAGCCACCAAATTGTCAACCCTGGGGACAACCTGAATTGTATGCTCTGTGAAGAAATTACCAAGCATATCCCATACTTCATTTCTGTAATCCCTCATCCGAGGATGCCTGGTTTGATAGCTCTCGTTTACCTGGTTTACCACCAACTCAGAATCTCCCAAGATCCTGACTCTCTGAGCCCCCAAATCTTTCAAAGCATGTAATCCTAATAACAAAGCCTCATACTCTGCTACATTATTTGTGCATTCAAATAGCAACTTGTATGATAAAGCTTTGAAATCATGAATAGGAGAAATTATGTAGACACCAGCCCCAGCACCAACCTTTGCAACAGATCCGTCAAAGTACATAATCCATTGGCCTTCTTTTTTCTGTTTTGCTTCTAGAGCATCTTACTCCAAAACTTCTTTTACACTATTTTCCTCAGACTTCTCCTGCAATGTCTTTTCTACCTCATGTGGGACAGCATCATTAAAGAAAATAGAAGACCCCAAATCAGTGTCAACAGCATATATGTGATGAACTTCAGGTCTATCCTGATTGCTCACTACATATGGAGTTCTTTTTTCACTATATAATCTTCTACTCCCATCAAGAACTGGAATAGTAGCATATGACATATCCATCTGTAAACTACCCTTCAGCTTGGAAGTCCAAGATCTTGACAGCAATACCCCAAATTTGGGTGGGATGTCTGCCACTACCACATCCATGACTATGGTCTTAGAAGGCAGTTTGTTCAGGGTTACCACCATGTCCTTAATTAATCCAAGGCATTTTACCCTCTTGGAATCAAAAGAGTACAGATCTTTATAGGGCCTTGTTACCTCCAATCCCAAACTTTCTACCACTCCTTTAGGCATTAGATTGTGTGATGCCCCAGAATCCAACATAGCATTATGGACCACTTTGTCATGCACATTTAGGCTCAAATAGAAAGGAGGAACTTCTTCACCTTCCATATTTTCAACTTTTGATCCAAATGAAATAACAAGATTATCATCATTCAATTCTAAAATGTTAGACTGCCATTCTCCTTGGTTTTTGACCATTTTTGTGATAGTATCCCTGTATTCATTGTTTCTCAATAACTCATTAAATGGAACAGAGATCTTTAGCTTTGAAAGCTCATTTTGTAGGTTAAAACCAGCACCAATCTTTTCCACATCAATCGGAGTCACCTTCTTTATTATTTTATCCCTTTGTACCTCATTTTCGACCTCCTTACTCACAGAAGGCTCTTTTGGTAGCTCCTTCCCTTTTTCTCCATTGAAAGAACTAGAGGAAGGCTGATTTGGGTTTGCCTTCCCTTTATTTATGAGGACATCCCTATTCCTCAGCCTGACTTTCCTTTGCACATCATCCATTGCATGTAAATAACCTCTCTGATATAGCTCATTTTCAAATTCTTCATTTGTATCCTCCTGCGCAAACATATTATGTTCTTCCTCAGTAAGATATATTTCTGAATCCTGCTCTCCAAAAAGATGAATCTCGTTTTCAGGGGGATCTTCTTCATCTGCAACATAATTTTCAGGGAAAGGCGGACGGATGGGCTATTCCTCTTGGTTTCTTGGATTTCTCTGGTCTCTCTATCTATTGTGCTGGGGAACAGGGGGATTTGGTCTTCTGAAGTTTGGATTCCTGATTTGGGGATCCCCTTGCTGTCTATTGAAAGGCCTAGCGTCCACGGTTAACCTATCCATCAACTTCTCCATAGTCTTCAAAATCATCTCAAATTTAACATCAGCGGAAGAAGATGAAGTAGAAGGTACATTGTCTTCTTTTCTCCTCCTATCCATATCCCTATGTTTCACCTTCCCACTTGCCATCATGTTAGCTTCCACTTCTAGGGCATCGGTAAACATGGCAGCAAGAGTTGCCGATTTCCTTTCCCGTAATGAGAATGCAAAATCATTATCAAAATCCCTAGCATAATGTAGTTTAGCAGCTGCTGTGGAAGGCTTTATATCTTCCGGGATAGAGTTATAAGCCCTCATAAATCTGCTTGAGAATTCATGAACAGACTCAAAATCCCCTTTCTTAAGACTGTTCTACTGAGATAAGAGCTGCAGAGGATTCTGTATATCATCCCATCTATCTAAAAATGCATTTTGAAAAGCCTGAAAATTCACAATAGACCCATTTGGAAGATCCTTGAACCATTTCTTCACCTCTCCTGACAAACTTTGGGCAAACAACCGCATTTTAACATCAGGATAGTCAACTTCTTCCAAGTCAATAAAATCTTCAAACTTGGCAACATGTTGTTTCACGGTTATATCACCCTCCCCATCAAACAAAGAAATTCTCTGAGAATAATTTTGAGGGAGATCATGTAATACAGCAGGCAGACGTAAGGGGGCAAATCTAGCAGCCATTGGTCTAGGCGGATTCACAGGGGCTGAAGAACTTTGAGTGTGCTCGGAGGTAGATGATCTAACCTTAGAGGTTTGTTGCAAGTCCCTCCAGAGGGAATCTAACAGATAGGACTCTAACCTACGGGGATTGAACTCAGTATCTTTTAGGTTAGATTCAGACTGGGTTCTCAACAGGTTCTTTCCAATATTAACTCCCCATTATGGATTAATACAAGGATATTGTGATGATGATGGACCGAACAAAAAGAAATCTATCTTTTCTTTATTTTTCCTTCTAAACAAATTTTCTGGGTCTTCAAAACTTTTCAAGATTTCGGTATCAGAATTACCTCGCGTGTGTCTTCTTGAAGCCAGAATGTCTTTCTTAAATTCTGAAACAATTTCACAATGAAGTCGCCAGGGCAAATATACAACCTTCTTTTCTTCTCGCAATTCCTGTTTTCCCACAGAAATCTTTCTTAATCTTTGTCGTTCTCCCAGGGAAGAAATGCACTTTCGTCTCCGGCAACGGCGCAGTTTGTTAGCACTCAGAATGTACCCAGGTTGTAAAAGGTAAACTCCGAGGTAACAGCAAAACCACTTTAGGAAGTAACTGGTAATTTCTTCGAGAGGGGGATCTCTCAATAAAGATTTAACAAGACCAGATTTAAAATAACATTTAAAGATTTATGTATTTGGCTGAAACAATCACATAATCATTGGGCATGGAGTCATATGCATATGAAAAGATCACAAAGATATATACACAAGATTTATCGAAGGCAAGATAGTCACATCATCACACTCATTCAATTTGATCCAGGTGAAACAGAAGAGATGAGGGAACAGCCCATCAATATAGAGCATCAAAGACGAATTCTATATCAAATTTAGCAGAAAAATCATATAATATCTGAAAATGATGATCAGAGTATAAGCACATGAATTCCAATCATCTAACGCTATATTCTAGATACGAGGAAGAAACAAAATGGAATGTTACACAAGGGAAATACAATCACATAAAGAAAGAAGCACAGACTGTAATATCAACGACACATGAATCTCTGGTAAACCTTCATGCATTCACTTTGGTATTCAAAAATAGATATGTTCTCCAAAAATTACTTCCACTCGATGGGTTCCAACCCCCATCTCTTAAAAGACATGCAAATTTATACATAAAACAATAGTTCTCCCAAGAAGATCCATAACTGAATGATCGGCGTGATTAAGAGTTTCGTAACCAAATTCCTAACACCTAGGAAGTTTGTTACAACTCCACTCCTAACAGATCATAAAGTACAAATCAACTTGATAACAAATTTTCGCCTAGCCAGCCTCCACGTCTTCGCCCCATCAGCTCTGCATCTTTGCCCATCAGCTTCCGCATATTTGCCCCATCAGCTCCACGTCTTTGGCCCATCAGCTCCACGTCTACATGACACCTATTCCTAAGGATGAAGGACATACTCTATTTTTCCAAATCGCTCTACAGCTTTCCACTGCTCCGAACTTGGGGTGTCACATTCTGTCATTTCCCGAATCGATACTTCGAGCTCCATATATGCTTCATAGGACTTCTTGGGCAACCTGCTTCTAATGATCGCGAACTTCTACAGGATTTCGAAATCTTCTGTTAACATATCCACAATGGTTTTCCCTGTTAGGATTTTCTCCAAATCATTAAATTTGGAGTGGTCCATGCGGCACTGGACAAGCAGGTTATGATAATGTTCCTGTGAGAACATCCGCCCCTCTCCGTCCCAGAAAGAAGGCAATCTATCCTCGAACAGCTCTTTAAACTCCTGTTTAAAATTATTGACCTGCAAAAGCAATCCTTCTGATTTATCTTGGACTGTTTTGATTAAGTGATGCTTGTGGATGATTTTCTTTGCCCACATCACTATTGATACTCTATCTTTTATGCCCATCTTGTGCAATTTCTGATATGTCAATGAATTCAAAAAATTTAGTGTGTTCTGAGCTATAGTAAGAGGTTTTTTATCCATATGTTCATTTACCAGTTTTAATCTCTGGTGAGCCAACTTTATCATTATATTCAAGTCATCAATAAAATTTAGATAGTGCCGGAACTTGGTAATCTCTATACACAAGGTATCCCAAATGATATGTTTTGCCCCTTGAAGAGGGCCTTTCCCGATGCTTCTTTCTTTTAACTCATCGAATTTTTTCTGCAATTGATTTCTGTCCTGTAATATTTGCTTTTTACTTTCACTTACTTTGGCCAATTCATCTTTTACCTTTTCATTCTCTGCCTAAGAATCATTAATTGCTTCTTCTTTCAAGCTCACCTGGTACATTGGCACCAACAAATCATCGGTAGAGAAATCATCTAATGGCTTGTGGATATTCACTACGGACAGGTCTTCATCAGCGGGGGTTTGACTCATTAACTCTTCCATGATTTCCTTCTCATCACTTTGGTCTTTTTCCATTGAGGAAATCTGGGATAATAGTTCATTCCGCTCGGCCTCCCACCTGTCCCTTTCTTCCTGCAGTTCGACAGCTTTTCCCTTGTACTCCATCATCTCTTGATGGACTTTATCCTTTTCCTCCTGCAAAGCCATTAATTCAGCTGATTGGACATGCTCTGAACCTGGAATCTTCAGCTTCTTCTTTAAGACCTGGAGTGCATTGTCTTTTTCCTCTAGCATACTCTTAACCGCTTGGGTGTTGTCTGAACTAACAATGTCTGTCTGCAGCTTTCTAATCTGAATGACATTTGCTTTATTCTCAACTTTCTCATGCCTCAATTGAATTTCTAATTTGTCTATCAAAACTTGCAATTTATTAATCCTCACCATGGCTTGCAATAAGTCTGAGTAAATGATGTCGCTAGTCTGTTTGTGCTGTTGTATTTTATCCGGAGTACTGATTTTGTCCAGTCAGATCTCCATTTCAGACATCTTCTTGTCATTTACTATAGCCATCTTAAATGTATTTTTCTCAGCATATCTAGCAGAAACTAGAGAGGTTTTGGAAATGTACGAACTTCTCACTTTCGGGAGCAAATTCCTTGTCTCCTCCAGAGACTGTTTCCTCTTTTCCATATAGCTGGTTTTGAGCTCTTCTTTCGACTTAAATATCGGGCTTGATTCTGAACTATCTACATCACCTTCTACATTTTTAAAAGATAATCGATTCACTTGTACTGTTTTCATGGGAACTAGGGCAACTTTTTTGAAAGCATCAGAAACTTCCTCATTTACCATTTCACCACCTTCAAGCAGATTTGCCTTTTTATGGGACCCCTCTTCATCTACTTCCATACTTTCAGTTTTGGTCAAACTTCTCTTAACTGCCATACTAGCACCTTCATTAGAATTTGATCCCTCAGTAAACCGCAGCAAATTGGCCGTTTCAGCCAACCCCTCAACATATTGGTGATCGAAAGGTTTATTCTTGTTTGCTTGCTTTCTCAAAGAGATCACATGGTGGGGATCATAGTTTACCCTTGGATCTTTTTGGAAATCCAGACTCTCTAGCAACTTTTCTATAAAATCCAAGGCACCTTTACTTTTAAAAATGAAAGTGCCCACCTTAAGCGGAAATTTTATGTTTGAGGATTTTTTGAAAGCACCAAAGTGCTCTTCTTCAGACTGTAGCCTCTGCCTCATAAATTCCAGAGCAAAGATCCTTGGGGTTAAAAAGGCAGGTAATTTGTATGGATGCCCTGTAAATCCATAAATCCTTAGCACAGTAGAATCCTTCTGTAGAAACCAGTCCCCAATGCGATCCTCAGGTGAGGACTGCATCAAGCTTTTCATCTCGTTCAGGACACGAGGCAATTCCTCATCAAATAACATTTTATACACTTCTGACATTATTGAATTAGCGAACTCGAACATGTTAATTTGCTTTGGCAGATCCGAAGAATAGATGGTATTCAAAAACTGGAGTTCATTGACATTGGAGCATAATAACATGTTAAACAGGTAGGTCTGGAACCTAAAAAACCGCACCCTAGGAAACTCGCTTAGCTGAAGATGGATCGCTTCAGCTAGGTATTCTTCCAGACTAAAAACCGGGGTTGACTAAGACTCAGAATCAGAGGAGCTTATTCTCAACAAAAATCCGAGAACGACCTCGTTCACACAACAATCATCATCCAGACCTAGAATTTGACAAACTAAAGAAATGACCAATTGGACTTCATTCTTGAAAATATGTACAGGATAAGGTAGGAATATACCATCTAGAGATTGACCCTCCTTTAGAACACTAGACAGAAATTTACAGTGGGTTTTGGCATCGCACTTCTTGTATGACTCGACCAGGATTGAGTCATTTACTGCCTCATGACTATCCGGGTAATTATCAGGTAGATTGAGGTTCTCCCGGATGACTGTAGCACTGACCTTACACAGAATTCGGGATGTAGACTGACTGACAATAATTCGCTGGGACGGGGAGTAATTGACCGCACACCACTCTGCAAACTCTGGGAAATGGAGGGTTTGCTTGAGGGCGAAGTAGTATGAAAAAGACTTGCACACATTCAACACATCGTTGCCCTGGGATTTGTAATACCATAGTTTTTCCTTAGTGACAGAGACGCTCCATATGGATAGGAAAGGGTCGCACACGCCCCTATCCCTATCCACTAAAAACTCCTCTCTGTCATCTATGACCTGGCCAGATACTTGGATTTCTTTCCCCTGGTCCATTACTTAATTTACAGAGGAAATTTGGACGGAGGAATTACAGGGTTTAAGTCTTACCTGGCGGACTGTAGAGGCGCGTGCTTGGAACGTGCCTGAAAATGACAACAGGAAGGTTCTGAATCGCCCCGTCCTTTTCACCCTTCCCGAACAAATAAAATAATCAATCATTGAAGTCAACCTGTCTTTTATAGGCCCACTTTTGTCTCCGGAGCCTACCATAACTCGCCACGTGGACCATAATTTATTTTCCGCAACCACCGCCTGTCCCTATATGCCGCGCACTTCCATTCCCTGGATTCATCCAGGACCGTTGATCAGATCCTTCCTTAACTTTTGACCCTTGGATCATGTGCCACGTACCTCTTTTCCGCCGGGAATCCTGATTTTAACCACTGCGCAACTTTGAGCTCCGGAATCATCCGCAACCATCGATGGGATAATGTTTAACTTTCCACCATCGGATCAAATGCCACATACCAAATTCCACTGGGTGCTTTGGGCTTATCCGCCGTGCAAGTCTAATCTCCGGAATCGCCCACAGCCGTAGATGCGACCAACCCTTATTTGTGGGCCGTTGGATTAGGTGACACCTACCAAATTCCGCTGGGCTTCGTCACTTTAACCGTCGTGCAGCTCTGATCTCTGGAATTATTCTCAACCATTGATGTGATACCCCTTTAACTTTCCACCGTCGGATCCTATGCCACGTACCAAATTCCGCTGGGCACTTCGGAATTATCTACCGCACAAGTTCACTCTCCGGAAATCATAATAGTCGTTGATTTGATTCACTTTGATTTTCAACCGTAGGATCGATCACCGGATAACTCATTCCGCTGGGCGCTTTAGGTTTATTGGCCATGCAGGTTCTGGTTCCGGAATCAATCTCAACCGTGGAAGCGATCTGAATTCACCTCTCCACCATTGGATTGAGTAGCATGTACCCAATTCCGCTGGGCTATATTACTTTAACCAACATGCGATTTCACAAAGCGGATTGAATGTGGACCGTAGATCTGCCCAAAATAGATTGACAGTCGTCGATCTGTGCACCCGATGAACGCCCGGACATATGTTATCTCCCTCGCAATTTTGAAGAGCGGAGAGGGTATCGGCCATTGATTTTATTCCTTCTCCCACCGTGGCTTAGGATCTTTGGTAACTTAATTGCTTTTTTGCCTATCGCCCCATTCTTACAATATATCCTTTAACCAAAGTTTGGCAAACACTTGTTGTTTCTCCTCCACCATGGTTTTTTTACCCCCTTTGCTAAATAATGGTGTTAACACTACACATCTCAACAATCAGCATATCAATGTTGAATTAGTCATCTCAACAGCCATCAGTATAGCAATACTGAACTAAACAGCCATCAGTACAAAAATACTGAGCTAAACAGTCATCAGTATAACAATACTAAACTACACATATCAATAGTATATAAATACTGTAACAACCATCCTTCCCTCTAACTATCTCGGAGCAACATCACGGTGAGTTCTCTGGTAGATCCACCCGGGAATTTTGTCTAACTTACTAACCCTTTCAAGCCAACAAGCCTATTTAGATAGATGGATCTTCCTGGGGACCAACAAGCCTTGTCCTGATTTACAAACCTACTTGGGTTAAATTGATCTATTCATACTTACTAATCCCCCTAGGATCAACAGGCGTCGTCTAACTAACCCTTTCGGGCCAAACTATCCTAGTTAGACTTACCCTACTCTAGACTGGGCTACTCACCACTGCATCCTTCTTCCATCTACCATCACTCCCTCTTTCGAGAGAGGTCCTTTCAGAATACACCAAGAATGTCTCGAAAGTATTCAAACTTTACACGAGACAAAGGCTTAGTCAACATATCTACCACTTATTCCTTTGTGGGAACATAATTGAGCTTTACAGCTCCTTTCTGCAACTTGTTCTTTAACATTATCTTTGCAACTGCATTGTACATTTACAATTTGCACCATTCTTCTTTTGCGGGCGATTGCATATAATCCTTCCTACAAATCACATACAATTGTATTATTAGAACCATTTCGTAACATGTGACATACATAAATATATATGTCATGAAACTATTCCTACTAATGCAACAAACATCTATGTACAGTATATTTCTATATGTCTTCCATCTTTTAAAGACATTATTTCAGAAGTAGTAATTGAACATTGTACAAAAACATAAGCCACTTACCCATTACCTGCATGTTAGTAGTATACTGCAAATATTCTAATATGCATAATACTTTTCCTGAATCTAGAAACATATCTATGTACACATCTTGAACAACTAGATATATAGGAAATGCCAATTCAAATACTTATCTTTGTTTGTTTGGTATACTCCATCTTGATCTTTATCTTCTTGAATTGTTGGAGTCTCTGCCAAATGTGTTCAACTTCATCATCTGATTCTAAGGACGTGTTCCTATATTGCTCATGATTGGAAATACTGAACAAGTCTTCTTACACCATAGATCACATAGAACTGTGTCTGTGTGTCCTACCAGTGCGCCCCTTCTTATCCAATGATGGAATGGATAAGTGTATAATCTTCATCTTCATCACTATAATTCTTCTGGATCATATTCCTCATTACTTTAGGAATATTTACTTTCTTTCTTCTTAGCTGCAATATATTCATCCTTGTTTGCATTAAGAGAAACACTATGCTTTCTACAATATGTTGGAGTACATAGTACTACCAACTCAATCAAGGCCATCATACCTTTGCAGTACCCTTTAGGCACCACACCATTTACTCTGCAGCTTTTACTTGGATAAGTAAAATATCTTTTGGATTTCATTATGCTTCTAATATCAAGAATCATGTCAAGATTCTTGAACTTTGAGATCTACCGTAGTCACTCCCTCTTAGGTGGAGCACCATCCTCCCTTTGCATTTGTATTAGGAAACTGGGGTGATAGGTAGTCTCCTCTGTTGTTAGTCTTATTTGTATCCATCTATGTCACTTGTCGAGGACACTAGATATCAGGATCCTTCATCTCGAACTTTGTTGCAATTTTTCTCTTTTCCTTTATAGGATTCTATCTTCAACCTTGTAGTAAAGGTTGGGATCTCCATCACTCTAGTTGATCCTCAAGATTCTCATGTGACTGTATGTGCTATCCCATGGGTGCATATTAAGCTTGTACAAATCCTTCTGTGCATAGGTGGTTCTCTGAGTCGCAAACCATATAGATTGTTTGATTTGTTCGTCTACTTTGTTTACACCAATTGTCTAGTGTAATATCCACTTCTGAAGAGGTGTGTCTAGTTCCTAAATGAGTGACTTTCCCTAATCAAGCCTCTCTGTTGATAGAAACCATGAAACTTACTTCGTATCTATCTATACTTCGATCGAAAATATACTCGATCTTGTAGATCTTATTAGAATCCTTCATAAAACTTACATTCATGTCTTGAGCTCATATCCAAACATCATTCTATATAGTCAATTGGTACTTCTAGAACATATCATCCTTTCGTTCTTCCTTCTTGGGACATTCTTTCTCAAGGTGTCCTTTCACATCACAACTGAACTATTGAGTTGTGAGATGTCCTTCTATTCTTGGAGGGAATGTTCTTCATTCTTGTTATTTCTCTTCTTCAATAAATCGTGAATTTCCCCATATGTGATCTTCCTACTAGAACAACTATCTTGACTGAATTTGGAATACCATTATGCTTCTGCTTCTTTGACATTGTCTTCAACATCTTCTAGTTGCTCCTTGAGATGAGATCTTCTTTGTGAAGTAGTCATTGAATGTTTTATGACATTGCACCTTCACATTCTTGAGTTGAGTTCTCAAGGTCATCTTCGTAGATATTGTTCACTGCATCAACCACACCCTTAGGAGTCTTCAAGGATGTTATATGTGAGATCCAATGGAGATGGAAATACTCATCTTTGTTTTTACTAGGTCCGTGTTTTGCTTTTATTTGACTTCATCTCTGTCTGGATCTGCAACTCTTTCTTTGGCATAGGTCTTCATGCTTCTTCCAGTATGGTAAGGACTCTATAATTCATGCTTAGAATTTCTTGACTCTTTCAATCTTGTTCTCAATATTGGTATTATTTGTTGTTATGATAAAAATGAGAACCTCAAATGGTAATAGAGAGGATGAAACTTACTAGTGAGAATGCTTCAACTTGATGTTTGCTTGAAGGATCTTTTGAAAGACTAATTCTGGTGGAACTAGGGTTTGATAGAGAAACCCTAATTTTTCAACTTACGTATCTTTCATATCTGATTGGATAGAAAGATGTGCCTCCTCAAGGAAAGCTGAGCAGTATACTTATTTTCCCAAAATTGTAGACAGAACTGCAAAATATTTGATGCCCTAGTTTTCTTTGGCAGCAGTGTTAGGTCAACAAATGAAAGCTTACATAATGAGAAAATTATTACATAGGGAGATGCACCTTCCTAGGGAGGATTTGATGGTCCTCCTTCTTCAATTTATTGGTGTATGGAAGTGCTCGAAACAGGAAGCCCTAGTTTTTTTTTTGGGTTTTTTCTACAAAAATGACCGATCTTGTTTTTGCGATATCTCTGAAAGTACTGCTCCTCTGCGTCTGAAACTTTGCACTGAGGTATCCTCTACTGTCCTTGTTCCAGCACCACATATTAGAGTAGAATTGGTTTCACCAATTGGGACTTATGTTAATTGTCCCAAGGTGACTTATTTCCATACTGTTCATCATAGCGAACTTGTACGGACTTCCACATGTCACTCGTTCACCTTCGGGGCCTGATTTTTACCACAGAAACTATAGTTTGTTCCATTTCTAGAAAATCTTACTAAATCTCATTTATATATTCCTATCCTGAGATATATCGATTCTCCCTAGCTCACTTGTTTAGGGTTTAAATCTGGGAGAGGCTGGAACCCTGAGTTGGAGGAATCATATCTCCTAAATTATAGTGAATCTGAGGCTGAAAATTTTACACATGGTACATCAGGAATTTAGTTTCATCCTGTAAACATTTTGGATCCTAAATATTCTCCAATATCTATATATGGATAAAGTCTCAAAATTACTAGTTTTGGTCTTTTAGGGTTTTCAAGTTTGAAACCCTAATCTTCAATAGTTGTAGGTGTAGCACTATTTTGGCTGTGCAAAGAATTCTTTCAGGGTAGCTCTGATACCATGTTATATTTTTAATGGTTATATAATATCTAAAACATTTATCATCATAACATCATAACCATAATAAAAGTATCACTGAAAGAAATACAAATGCATCAACACAAGAGAACGCAAGAGAACACAAAGATTTTCCTTGGGGAAACCACAAGGGAGAAAACCCCGCAAAACTTCCTCAGTATAGAATTCAACCAAGACAGTGTAAAAACCCAGAAACAATAATAGTTGCTCATATTCCACGGTATACTCTCTCTCTCTCTCTCTCTCTCTCTCTCTCTCTCTCTCTCTCTCTCCAACGCAATACTTGAGTGTGTGATGTGTATAAATGAGAGAGGCACCTCACTTATTTATATTCATTAGGTGAGTGCCTGCATTAGCTAACTATGTCGGCCAGGTTCCCTAATTAGGACCGACTTACCTTGGGAGACTCAAAAATACATTTTATCTATTACTTCTATGGGTATTATTTCCTTGACTTACAATGGATGGTTTACCTCGTGACTTTTACATGACCAATTACATCAAGAACATCTCCAAATGGAGGAATAACATCTCCAAAAAAGGATACAACAAAAGTACAATAGAATATCTTCCAAAGTTACAATAATTTAACAACAACATAGAATGAAGAATGTATACCATATAAATAATACAAATAGCCTACTCAACAACATTTAACATCAGATAAACTCCTTAATACAGATCAGATACACAACTCCTTTGAAATGGAAACCAACACATGGAAACTAGTCAAACAATAGCTTGGAAATGTGGGAATTTTTCATATGTATTTATGCTAATACAAATTACAGAGAGTAGGGACAACATATTACAGAGACAAACATAATTCACCCATGTTTTGGTATCAACTAAGATCAACCAAGCACAAGAACCATTCACACTAGTGCGTCGTCATATGGAAACATGGGAATAAAGAGACGGGGAATGAAAGAATGGGGAAAGAGATGAGTCTCAAACTGTATCAATATTCTATTTGCAATTAAAAAAATCCATTTTTCTCCAAATGAGAGGTTAGGGTGTCCTCTCCAACATCCAATTTGGATGAGAATCCAACTCCCTCGAAATTGGCTCACTAGTAGGGAGAGTGAGCACTCACTGTGCAATGGACAATCTAGTGTTTTCCAAAATACCAAAGGAAAATTTATCAAAATGTTCAAATTATATTTTGCTTCCTCATGAAATAATTTTCTAATCCTCATAGGGTCCCCTAAGTTTGAATTTATATCCATAGTCTTCCTCCAACTCATCCAAGATGTTTATTAACTCCTATGACACTTGTCCTCTCCCTCATGCTTCCATTTTCTTCCAAATTTGAATTCCTTCCACTAACCCCCAAATGCACCCACTTGGTGGCTATTTTTATCCATTTCATGTTAGATTGTCATAGTTCTGCAATCAGGTCTGACTTTGTCAAAGAATCTTCTATCATAGTTTCCATAGAATGCATGGAATATCTCTCCAAGTGGCACACATTTCCTTACTAATGTCTTCCTCTTCCATGGGGAGATTCTCCTCTTCAAAAATTCAAATTATTTGTCTCATGAGATGTTACTTGAAACCTCCTCACCTCCCAAGAACATTCCATTCCCCATCATTTTGAATTTGGGGGTAGGTCATGACAAGTGTAAGGAGGAATCTATCCACCCAAGGTCTCCATGAGTCTCCAAGTGTCTCCATGAGAAATGCCACTTTATTTTATCCACATTTATTATTGATATGACCAAATTTTAATATGTATATGGTTTAATAAGGTCATATTGGGTCTCATAGCTCCCTTATTGCAAAATGTAATTCCTCCACCCCAACCTAGGGAGCTAGTAGGTTGGTGAACATTATTTACTAGAAGTTTTATTGGGATGGGGACATGACATTCCTCCCCACCCAATATTGATTCTCCTAAAGAAATTCCAAGTTTGGATGCTTCAAAATGTTTTCATCTTCCCAAGTGGCCTCCTCACTAGGACAATCCTTCCATTGTACCAAGTATTCCCTTATAGTTTTGCTTCTTAACTTTATTTCCCTTGTCTTCAATATTCTTTCTGGAATGAGTATACGTTGTCCTTCATCATCCAAGGGAGGTAATGTCTATGAAACTGAAATATGCTTCCCTATCACCTTATTTAGACATGAAACATGAAATACATTATGTATTTTACTTCCTACTGGAAGCTCCAATTCATATGCCACTTCTCCAACTGTTTGAACTGTTGATGTATTTGTAACTTCATAATGTATTCACTTGTATATCTTATGTATTGTACCCCGATGTTTATTCTGGGAAGTGTATGTAATGTACTTGAGTCATGTCATGCCCCAATGTTCCTATCTGGAGATTCAATAATGTAAACAAGTCATGTTAAGTCATTGTGGGTAACCCTCCTATTGATCAAGGGTTAAAGTCCCTGTAGTTGTGGGGCCCTAGGGTTATTAGACTCTCCTAGAGAAGTTGGCCCTAGTGAGTTATTGTCAAGTCAGGAATTAGTATAAATAGAGAGTGAGCCTCTCTATTTAACACACATTCACTCACACTCAGTTGTAGTGCATAACTAAGAGAGAAGAAGTTGTTGGGACAAGAGAGAGAGAGAGAGAGTACTGTTGTCAGGAGATCATCTTACTGTTTTTGAGGTTTTGCTTTTGGTGCTTATTCTATCTCTGAGGAAGTTGTGAGGTTTTCTCCTTTATGGTTTCCCCGAGGAAAAACTTTGTGTTCATTGTCTCTTATGTTTGATTGTTGTGCTTGTTATTCTCTTAGTTAAAGATCCTAAGATAATGCTAGCTTGAATGATAAAAATCTAACATGAACCACTTTGTAGAGACCATAAAACCTTGGTTTTATCTTTTATGAACCTTTACCTTTCATTGTGTTTTTTTGTAGGGTTGCAACCTAAAATAAACCAAATCATTCACTTGAAAGTTTCTCTCCACTCTATTTGGATCTGCATATTTTTTTTGTTGATTTTGGGCAACCTGTAAGTTATCTCTCAAAACATTCAAAATTTCTTGAATTTATTCAATCAAATCCTTAGATTTTGGAGCTCTACTATCACAAAATATGTGTTCAATAAAAGTGGATTCATTATATCCATAAAGCGATTTGAAAGGAGACATGCGAATGGACATATGAAAATTAGTGTTATAGCAAAAATCACTCAAATGCAACCATTTGATCCATGCCTTTTGTCACCCACTAACATAGTTCCTCAAGTATCCTTCCAACCATTGATTCAATATTTCTATTTGTACATCATTTTGTGGATGATAGCTGGTGCTAGGATTCAAATTTGTACTCGCCATTTTGAAGATTTCTTGCCAAAATGCACTAAAAAATCGGTTATCTCTAACACTAAGAATGCTCTTGGGGAGCCCATGTAATCTGAAAACTTCTCGAAAGAATAGTTCAAAAATTTGTGCAACATTGAAAGATGTAGTAACAAAAAAGAAATGGGAAAATTTAGTGAGTCTATCCACCACTAAAATTATGAAATACTTACCAAGTACTTTGGGAAAACCAGTGATGAAATCCATGGAAATTCTCTGCCATTTTTGTTTTGGTATTGGAAAGGGGTGCAAGAGACTAGTTGCATGATTTCACTTCACTTTATTTTTATGAAATGTTGGGAATTAATTAACATATTTCAAAACATCATTCTTCAATCCTTTCCAAGAAAATATTTCTCTCAACATTTTATATGTTTTGAAGAAATTAGGGTGGCCTGCTAGAGGAGAATCATGAGCTCTCTTCAAAAATTTCTCATTCAAGCTCGAACTAGGTACCAAATAGATTCTATATGTATATTACATTATTCCTTACAACACCTTATACCTATCATCATGGTTAGTCCCATCAAAAAATTCACAATAAAAATTATCCTTAGCATATTCTACATCTAGTATAGCTTTCCAATCTTCTGTAACATCCATTAGAGAAATACAAGGTCTTCTAGACAAGGCATTTGCTACCACATTATTATTTCCCTTCACATATTCAATATCAAAATCAAATTCTTTAATCTTACTCACCCACTTTTTTTTCCTTTCATTTAGGTCATTTTGAGTGAGGAATTACCTTAAGTTGTTATGGTCAGTATTGAACTCAAACTTATTTCCCACCAAGTATTTCCTAAACCTTATCAAAGAATGCATGATGGATAAAATTTCTTTGTCATAAATAGAGTAAAGTTTATCATGTGGTTTTAGCTTCCTACTCTCAAAATATATTGGGATTTTCCCTTGCTTTAGGACTGCTCCAATGCCCTCCCCTGATGCATCACACTCCAAGAGAAATGGTTTAGAAAAAATAGGAAATGCAAGAAAATAACAATTGATTATTACCTCTTTCATTATTCATGCCATTGGAAAGCATCCTTATTTTTCAAATCAGTGAGAGGTGAAGTTAGTTGGGAGAACCCCTTCACAAATTTTCTGTAGTAGGTACAAATCCCAATGAATACTCTCAATTCAGTGAGATTTTTGGGACGAGGCCATTCTATAATGGATTTTGTTTTTTCCATGTCCACCTTGACACCATATTGATCAATGATGTGTCCAAGATACAAAATTTATGTCAAACCAAACTCACTTTTTGACAGGGTAGCAAACAAATATTGATCATGCATAATTTTTAATACCACTTCTAGATGATGTAAGCGTTCCTTCCATGTTTTACTGTAAATAAGAATGTCATAAAAGAAAACTAGTACAAACTTAATAAGTTTCTTGTGGAAGATATTTTTCATGCATGATTGGAAAGTGGCAAGAGCATTTGTCAACCCAAAGGGCATGTCAATAAACTCAAAGTGACCATAGTGGCTTCTGAAATCAGTCTTTGGTATGTATTCCTCCCTCATTCGAATTTGATGATAACCAAATCTAAGATCAATATTTGAGAAGAACTTTTCTCCATGGAGCTCATCAATCCTTGGTATGGGATATATATTCTTTAATGTCTTCTTGTCCAAGGCTCTAAAATCAATGCACATCATTAAGGTTCTGTCATGTTTCTTTACCATGACAACTGAAGAAGCATAAGGGCTTGAACTAGGCCTTATGAGACCCAATTCCAAAATTAATTTAATGGCATCCTCAATCTCATCTCAAATCATTTTGGGGTTCGTATAGGGATGCATTTTGATAGGTTGGGTTCCTATCTCTAACTCAATGGCATGCTCCACCCCTATGTATGGTGGTATCCTTGGGGGAAGGTCTCCAAAAACCTTCTCATACTTACTCAATAACTACTCTATATCCTTAGGATGCTTGGAAACCTTCAAGTGAGGCTTAAAAGATGTAATCAAACATTCAGCAACCCATTCGATGTCTCCATGCCTCAAGATAAACCTCATACTACGAGAGGATTCCACTTGATTTAGGTAAGTGTGCATTCATCTCGACAAGATGGGTTTCCCCTATGAATTTTTGAACCTTAATTCAGGGACATGATAGTTCACTGTATGATCCCCTAGAGAATACAACCATTGGAATTCCAAAACCAAATTTTTATCAGCCACATTCACTACATATAAATTGTCAATAATAGTATGATTTCCTATAGTAACTTGAATCTTTGTTTCTTCCTCTTCTCCCTCTTCCTCATCTTCATAGAAAACCTCAATGTAGTGTGCCTTCCCTTTTGCACACTTATGTCCCAGAACCCAAGTTTGCTAACAGGTAAAGCACAATTTTTTTATTTATTTTGAGTTCTTATTTTCTTATTCCTTCCTTGTTCTCCTTAACAAAGGAGTCCTTTTGCCATGGTTTCCTCCCATATTTTAATTTGGAAGGAAAATTAGGATTAGGGGGGAATCTGGTTTTTGGCAACACATTCTGCAAGTATCTTGACAAATTCATGGCATCCTTCAATGTAGATGTCTTGTGGGATTTCAAAATCCCTTTAAAAGGTTCTTCCAACCCTTCACTAAATTGGAAAACCAACCTATCCATAAAAACATTAGAATCCATTACTGAGAGATTTTCAAATTCTAACATATGCTTTAGGGGTTCCTACTTGCTTTAATTGTTCTAATTCTTTGAAAGGAATTTTAGGGTCTTTCCTATCAAATATCTCCATTAAGGCATTGGATAAACCTTCATAGGATGAAATATGATCATGTCACAAGGTTCTAAGACCATGAAACCACCAATCATTGGCTACTCCTTCAATATGTAGAATGGTCTCTTTTAGTGCATCTTCTTCAACCATAGGATTCAATTGGAAATACACACTTAGTTTGTAGCCAAGCATTAGCAGACATTTCGGAAGAACCATCAAAGGAAGGAAACAGTTAATTTTACAATGGTATATCTTAATTCCTGATTTATATGAGGTGTCCTATTCCCACTCCCTCCTTACTTAAGATGAAGAGAGGCCCCGAGGAACTGGTCAAAAGGTAGAACTTTCCTACATTTTTCACTGAGTTGTCGTCAATCATTTGTTGCTAAGTTCACACCATAACTACGGTCAAGGCTCTCTTTGGACTCTAAAAACTTAGTAATTGCAGGTCCAATATGATTCTTGAATTCATAGGGTCGGTTATCAGGTCCAGTCTTTGAGAAAATAAATTCCCCATAGGTCTTCTTCTCATCATGAGGTGTATCATTACTACTCCCGGGTGTTGACTTTCTCCCAAGTTGGCTAGCAAACATTTCGAATCCTTGCATTAAATGTTTGGTCAATTTTCAATAGATTACTTCAAGAATTTTTTAAGGTTCTCATTATCCTCGTTTTCCTCCATATCTCTGAATCCTATTTTTCCCTAATCTTCTTGTACTTGAAATTAACTTCTTCACCTTCTTCTCTTCTAATGTTAATGTCTCCAGTATTAGTTTCTAATGGGGGGAGACTATCATCAGAAAAAAATGAATATGAAACTCCAACAGGTTCCAATATAATGTTTTGATACCACTGTAATGTACCAACTTGGAATTTTAAGACAAAGGCACAATTTGGGGCAAATTCGCTTTAACTAGTCTTGACTCTAGGAGTTCCAAATGGCACAAAAGGATCCTGAATTTGGTTGGGAATGATATGGTGAGTATTAATACTTACAAATATACTCTTTTTTCACTTTAGAACTGGTTTTATACCTCTGCAACTTCATTTGGGGTTACTGGAAAAAAAGGGAAAAATTACTAGTAAATTGTGGTGAAATTCCCCCTAGGGTGTAAGCAAAAAGGGCCTCCCAACTAATATGTGACCCTCCCAAATTGATAAAAATAATATTGGGAATAATATTATACCTCAATGGATATCATTATATTTCATTATAACTTCGTCAAACTATTTATAGATCTCCACATTTGAATGCTAATTTTCAGTTATAATGCTCAAGGGAAATGACATTGATAGCTTTACTTCAACTCATAAAATGTACACGAAATGGTTCAGAACAGAGCATGAATAATGTAGATCATATAAAGCATACAAATAGCCTACTCAATAGTGTTTAACATCATAGAAACTCCTTAATACATATCAGATACACAACTCCTTCGAAATGGAAACCAACACATGGAAACTAGTCAAACAATAGCTTGGAAATGTGGGAATTTTGCATATGTATTTCTGATAATTAGACTTATAGAGAGTAGGGACAACATATTATAGAGAAAAACATCATGCACCCATTCTTGGGAATCAACTGATCTCAACCAAGCGCAAGTACCATTCACACTAGTGCGCCATCATATGGAAACATGGGAATAATGAGATGGGGAATGAAAGAATGGGGAAATAGATGAGTCTCGAAATGTACCAGTATTCTATATGAAATAAAATAACTCCATTCAGATCCAAATGAGAGGTCAATGTGGCCCCTCCAACAACCAATTTGGATGAGAATGCAAATCCCTCTAAATTGGCTCACTAACAGGGAGAGTGAACACTCATCGTGAAATGGACAAGCTAGTTCTTTCCAAAATGCCAAAGGAAAATGATCAAAATGATAAAAACATATTTTCCTTCCTCGTGAAATATTTTTATAATCCTCATAGGGTCATGTTGCTTCTGCAACTAATTCCCCAAATTTTTTATATTTTAGGGCCCCTCATATTTTTTATTGAAAGCTTAGTTAGATTGATTTTCCAGCTCTAGAGAGTCCATCTTAAACACTTAGTTTTTTCCAAAAAGTTGAGAAAATAAGTTTTGGCCAAGTTAAACTCATGATTTTTTTTCGACATATGGGAGCAACTTGACTATTTTCTTTGATGAATCGGAGGAGCTCAACTAGTCTCTCCGACGTGGTCGGCTTGGATAAAAGAAGTTTTTTTGGCTAAGTGAAACTCACCCTTTTTGCCGACATATCGGACTGATTTGGATAGTTTCCCCGATGAATCAAAAGAAATCATCTAGTTGCATCGAAACAATTAGAAGGATATGGATAATTTCACTGACACTGTAGGAATAAACTCAGAAATTGTTTTCGATACCATCGAAAGCGACTCAGGAAACCGTGTTGAAACGATCAGAGGTTTTTGGTCGGAGAAGACTTAGTATTTTCCACCAAAATGTTCACGGATTGAAAGAAAAGAATATTTTGGCATAACTCAGCTAAAACCGCCAAAATTGTCGAAGGAAAGTCACAAGTTTCTTTCGATACGGTCGACGGCCTTGGAAATTTTGTTGAATGAAGAAGTTTCATGCCAACTTGGAGTTTCACCCCGAAACGACCGGAGGAGACTCGTGACTTTTCTCTGAAGCATTCGATAGTATAATTAAAGAAGCTCGATCTTTCAAACTCGCCGAAAGAGTCGCAAGTCCTGTGATCGGATATTTTGGGGTTAAAATGTTGATACTGTCATCATGACATAAAAAATATTGTCGACATTGTCAAAATCATTCAAACGTTTTTTTCTCGATACTGTCTCCATCACAATCTCTTCCACTGTGACCAAAGGTCTTCACGCCAAAAGGCATTTCACCAACCCCCACATTAATTCACTCAACAACCGCATTAATGACAATTTTTTTCATTTTTCTATATGAATGGACAATTTCTTTTGGTTGTGTATCCCACGACATTCTTCTATTACATCATGAATGATCAATCGACTTTGAATGGAACATTTCTCTCCATCTTACACAACTGCACTTTAAATGACTAGAAATGGATGGGTAACTATGGTTTTCTTCTCTATTTCTAACTCTGAACAATTATTGCACTCTCCATTTTTTGAGGTCTAATCTAGGTTTTTTTATGAGGAATAATGATGCATATATATAGCAGCTTTTATTTTCATTATAAGATACTTTAGTACAACAATTCATGTTTATTTCTTTGGATTTTCGAAATAGTTGAGGTATTACTAAGACTCTTCTCACTATGTTGATATCACAGGTTTTATTCTCACCAAGCAAGATTGCCTTCCGAGCAAGGACCAACATGTGACACATTTGGAGGAAATACTAGAAGAAGACATACAATACATCCAGAAAAAAGAAGTTTTTAATGAAGAAGACTTTAACCTTTGTGTTGGGCAGGCTTCCGTCAATGATCACATCCTAAGAGGCATGTGTAAGTCTACCACAAAAAGGTAACACACGTGTAGACACAGCTGGAGGTGCATGAAGTGACTATACAAGTACTTGAGCCAATAAAGTACAAAACTATTGCTGAGGAGGCTAGCGCATGGGAAACATTTTTCTCCATCATGGTAGGGCCCACCTATAATTTTGTCTCTTATAGAACCGTTTGTATTTTCCCTTGTAAAGCACTAAAAGAAAAATTTTGGGAATTTCTAGAGTTAGGGTAAATGAAGAGTCACTAGAGGATGGATCTGATTGTAATATAAATAGAGATGGGAAGAGAATAGAAAGGTCTTTTCGCTAGCAAAAAGAAGGGCAGGAATATTTGT
Source organism: Pseudotsuga menziesii (assembly GCA_001517045.1). Lineage (NCBI taxonomy): Eukaryota > Viridiplantae > Streptophyta > Pinopsida > Pinales > Pinaceae > Pseudotsuga > Pseudotsuga menziesii. The sequence goes on along the minus strand of LPNX011125979.1, from coordinate 413,091 downwards.
AAGCAAACTAATTTTCTGCTAATTAAGAAGGACTTGTTTTTGCTGGGAAAGGTTGCACAGTCATTTTCTTGGAATATTTGGAAGTCGCAATGTGGAATTACTTCTTCTGGTTTCCATGCAACTGTGAGATCCTTCTAACTATTCTGAATTACTTCTTTGGTGATGAATTATTTTGCTTTCCATATAAATGCATGTATATGAAATGAGCAATGAATGTTTTATTATGTCAGAGCTACATTTGATATTGTTTCTGCTGTAAATATGCATATGAAATTGAAACAGATATCTATGAGATTAATATGAATAGTTACAGTACATTGCTCTAACTTTAAATTTTCTCCCTAGGGGGATAGGATGAATTAGAATATGATAGATTAGCTTAGTATTAGATTTAGAAGAATAATTGAGAAGGCAGGAACAGAAAGATGAGAGGTAACAACCTGCGCATCACTTGTGAGGTTTTTGCTTATAAATTATATGAATTTAGGAACTTGCATCTCATCTTTAAAAATAAAATTACATAAACGATGGAATGAGCCGTAACTAGTAAATATTTAAACAACTTAATCTATGGTAGTCGGACTGTTAACCAGACAGATTCCCCACACCAAACGATGGACGATCTAATTAGGATTGTTTATCGAGGAGAATCCCTACTGTCAATACCTGGGAATTTTTCTAGGAATCAAAAGGTCCCCTAAGGTCGAATTTCCCTCCATAGGCTTCCTAAAACTCATCCAAGAGTAACTTCGATGACACTTATCCTCTCCCTCATGCTTCCATTTTCTTCCAAATTCGAATGCCTACCACTAACCCCCAAATGCATCCTCTTGGTGTTTATTTTTATCCCTTTCATGTCATATTGTCATAGGTATGCAATCAAGTCTGAATTTGTCATAGAACCCAGGGAATCTCTCTCCAAGTGGCACACATTTCCTTACGAGTCTCTTCCTTTTCCACGGGGAGTTACTCATATTCACCAATTCAAATTAATTGGCTCATGAGATGTTACATGACACCTCTTCACCCCCCAAGAACATTCCATTCCCCATAATTTCGAATTTGGGGGTAGGTCATGACAAGTGTGTTGGCCCGGGAAAGGGGCATAAGAAGTAACTTCACATGCGCAGCTCAGGAAGATGCACACACGCACAATGGAGGCAAAGGAAGAGCGCAAAGGCTGAAAAGGGACCGCAAAAGCAGAACAGAGGAGTGTGTGGCAAAGGAAAGACAAGCACGGATGCACACAAGGAGGAAATGGTCGAAAAGCGACAGATACGGGATCTAGATCATGGCTGTATAAGATGGCGTAATCCTGCAGCTATGCACGTACAAGAAGATAGTTGTAAGTCAGGCTGATAGTGCCCCATTTCAAGTCATGATCACCATAGCTGTAACCAGAGGGATGGCTGATGGTGACGGCTAACAGACTACCGAGATGCAGTTGTCCCTGTGTGGCCATGTAAATTAGTATAAATAGGAAGGATGCAATAGTTAGAGGGTTAGATTTTTGTTAGTTGTAAGTTCATAATGAGTTAACAGACGAGAGCTGCATACAGTTGTGGAGAGTAGGTCTCAGAGAGGGTAATTAGGAGAAAAGCTCTTCTAGAGTGGTGCAGAAGCGAGGTGAGTTGATCCAGGATATATGCGGATCTATAGGTAGTAGCAGTAAGTGAGGAGGAATAAGACAGAGAGCATGAGAACTATGAGTCTGAACTTAAAGACATATCTCAAGATCAGTCTACATCCCGCAGACTACAAGGTGCTATATCCTTTCTCATGCCAGATGAAGAGCACCTTGGTGGTTTTTCCTAGATGGGTTTCCACGTTATTTCGTGTGTCCAAATGAATGACTAGTGTGGCGAATCGTTATCTGATTGATTTGTAGTTGCTTTCTGTATAATGTTGATGGATTCCAGTCTTCATAAATAAATGAATAAAATGTATTGTAGATTGAACCAGCACATGTATATTTCGGTGTGATTCTTGTTATGCAGTTCGACTTAGACTATATAATCAATTGAAGTAAATACAGTTGTGCCGCACTAGTTGCGCCAGTTGTGAGGAAGGGTAGAAGACCAAGTCACGCGCGATGACATACTATTGTGCTCAGTCATGCAGGACCGACTCCGATGTCCAGTCACCCTTCTGCCTTTATTGAGCCCTTGGTTGCGAACCAAGGGACTATACTTCCCCACAATCATAGAAACTTGGTTCCAGTGGTTACCTATCTATGAGATATCTCGGGTGAGACTGCACTTGCTTCGCAGGTGTTGCCGATGGGGCTTGCTCTATTAGGTTGGTATCTCGAATAGTTGTTGGATCGGTGGGGTGCACAAGACCTGGGTCGTACGCGCAAGGGAACGCAGCCAACAAATGGTTCCATTGCCGGAACCCTTGTGACTAAATCGGGCAGATGGTGTGGCAACCAACGAAGAAGGAGATAGTAGATTGGCTGGAAGTTGAGCCAATGATATTTACACAAGAAAAGGTCATAGTTCTTGAATCATGCAGTCTGTGGGGTGGATATGCTATGTAGAAACTTGGTGAAATATGGAAGGTAGATAGGAGAGATGTTCCTTGGGAGTTCTAAGGAGGAGCTATACACCGGGTTCTTAAGAAGGGGAAGGAGGTTCCTGTCAGGAAAGAGGAGAAAAGTAACCGGAGATAGGAGGGCCTATAGTTTACCTAAGGAGGGTGCATATGGATATGAGTCATACCTAGACAAGGGATCCTGTGAGGAAGAAGAGGAGTATAGCCTGCTTTTTGGGAGAGCAGAAATGGGAGGGTCTGCAGAATTACTAGAAATAGGATGTAACTATAGTATTCCAGAGAGATTCCCCAAAGCAAGATTCAAAATTCCCTCACAGGAACCTCTTTTGAGCACTAGTATCTCTAGTGGCGAGACTGGTGCACAAGGAGGCCCACTAGCGATCCCCGTAAATCTTGTAAATTCAGGGAACCTAGTGAACAATCCCGGTGCCACCATAATGGTAGGAACAGATTTTAGATTACCCACTTTTATTGGGGATGGAACAGAAGACCTAGAACAACATTAGTTCCTATGTGAGGCTGTCTGGATGGTGCGCTTAGTGCATAATGCCGATATAAAGAAAGGACAAATGATCACAACTCTAACGGGTCATTCCCTGGATTGGTTTATGAAATTTTATGCTGTACTAGTCGGGACCTCGCAGAAGACCCTTGAGGAGATTCAGTGGGAAATGATTTCAAAATTTCGAAAGCCCCAATCAGAGTCCCAATGTATTACCAAAATCAAGGAAATTAAGCAGGCCCCAGCAGAAACAGTATGGGACTTCGACCAGCGGTTTAAAACACTGATGGCTAAGGTTAGCTTCCAGATGTCGGATGCATAGCATAAAGAGTGGTTCATTGCTGTGTTGCTACCACATATAAGAGGACCACTAATGTAGCAGAATATTGCAACCCAGACGGAGGCATTGGAGTTAGCAATGAAGATAGAGGCTTCGCCCATAGGGGACGATGCCGCAGGGTTGATACAGATTCAGTCTCAGTTGGATAATCTGACTTTCCAACTTCAAGATATGAAGAATGGAAGGGAAGCACACGAAGACCTCTGGTGTACCCGATGCTGGACCAATGGACATACCAAAGATGAATGTCCTGCCTATATGCACTATGTCTCATCTAGTGGGTCAGGCCCATTGAATAGCCAAGGAATAACCTGGTGTAATATATGCCAAACAAGGGGACACTAAGACATCGACTGCTTGGCTCTGCACCAGATGGTATGTACACCCGTCGGTCTATATTGTAAATTTTGTAAATCTATAGGCCATGATGAAAAATATTGTAGGGCCTACCAACTCATGAGGGAGAAGATGGTAGATGCATATTTGATGAAGAAAGAGGGGCAAGTAAATATTGAACAAGCCCCCCTTCCATTTCGGGCCCTTCCTTAGTTCCAAGTTGCACAACAATTCCCAGCTCCACAGCAGTTTCATATGGGTTCCCTAGTTTCTAGATAGGGACCCGTATAACTTATACCATCAGCGGTACTAGCAACCACAATAATTTTTACAACCATCGAAAAGTGGGGGTGACAATTTCAGGGGCCGGGGAGGAGGAGGATTTGGTCGGGGAAGAGGGCCAGTTGTATGCTACAATTTTGGAGTACCGGGGCATTATGCTAGGGACTGCCTAGAACCTGCAAGGACTTGGTCATACTGCAAATAGGGTCACAATGTGGAGCAATGCCTATAGCTCATTGCTCAATGGAAAACCCGAATGCCTGGACCAGTTAATCCGGTACCGAACCCTGTACTTAACCCTGCACCAAACACGATACCTAACCCTGCACTGAATCTAGCGCTGAATACTCCCAATCCAAATACCAATATCAATATACAGATGATCGTTGTCGAGCCACAAGAACCTAATGTTGCAGTGGTCACGAGGGGAGGTGCCATGACAGGTTCAGACCAAGCCACACAAATAGATCCAGCAGCGCACGCACAAACCCAGGTGCGACCTGTCGCAAAGAAGAAAGTGCCAATTGACATTCAGGAACAAAAGCGCATATTCATGGATGTGTGTCCAGATTTCATCGACGCAGAAGTGACCATATACCTAAAACCAAGTGAAAGATATGCCTGAAATATTCCAGAAGATATTTGAACAACGGAGTGTGGAAAAAACTGCAGATAAGGTTAGTAAACTTAAACTTTTCTTATCAAGTTGTTTAGCGCTAATCAAGGATAAGGGAGCACTTGCACAACGGGAGGCCCTCATTGAAGCACTTCCAGGGGAAGGCCATCTACCAAAGAAAGTTAACATGAGTATCAAGACCAAACTCAAGACAGGACGCGAGCTCAGGATGACCATGCAAATTGGTGATTATGATATGGACTACATCATCCTCGACCTGGGATCTGATGTTAATATTTTAACACACCGGATGTGGGAAATAATGGGTAAACCACCTTTAGAGTGGTCGCCAATTCAATTAAGGATTGCAAATCAAGCAAAGGTCATCCTTGTGGGTAGGATGGGCCAAGTTCAAGTGGATATTGAAGGGTTACGCACTTTTGCTGACTTCGAAGTCATAGAAATAGTAGATGATACCAACCCTTACCCCATGCTACTTGGGATTGATTGGGAGATAGAAAACCAAACAATCATAAAATTCAAAAGAAGGATCTTATCATTTGAATATGATGAGACGTGGGTCGTTGCACCCATTGACCCACTAGAAGGACAGAGATATGTTGAACCGGTATTCAACGAAGGACTTGGTGACCACCTGGACACCATCTATAATACAACCACCTTACGGGAAGACTATATTAATCCTACTGCAGATGGTAACCTAAGCTGGAAATGTGAGAGTTCATGTACATCTGACTCAGAAGAGGCATTGGAGAAGTGGCAGAACCGATTGCATGAGGTCTCATCAAGAAAATGTGCCAGGATAGCTAATTTTGTCAGACGAGTAGAAACTCACTCACGACCACTACCCACATATGAAGGACTGCCTAACTTTGCAGCGTTCTTAACTGAATTTGAAGAACTGGTAACAGAGCCCCAGCGGCTGTCTACACTAGACTTTGCATTAAAAACTACGCCCGCATGATGGTGGGGTACACATAAGAGCACCATAACTAAATGGCCACAATGCATAAGGCTGTTAGAAGTAATATTTGGGGAAGAAATTACAACTGTAACCCAGAAATATACGGGGTTATCCAACCCTGTTGAGCACTTGGAACATTGTTCCACAACATTCTCGAACTACCCTCGTCAGGAATGGGTTCATCACTTCATCCATACTCTTGATATGGCACCATGAGGTTGGTATGCATCTATGGAGCTGCACCAGGAGACGAGGGAATGGGAACAAGTTGCGCAGAAATTCACTTACACATTCCAGTTTACGGATGAACAACCCACAATTGATATTGCGTTGAAAACTATTAGGGACAAAATATTTGCTGAGATCCCACTGGAGATTGTGTATTCTCAACCTTGTGCTATGCATTCCCACCACTGTTGTGAGACAATCCAACATTGGATGACATGCTATAATCTATCTGGGGACCTGGACAATGATCTGACCAACATCAACATTCCCGAATCAGAAGGATTGCACGAGGTAGAAGGAATCGGCATTTCCAGTGAACAGTTCATTCAGCCGCTAAAGATTAAAAAGGTTAACATTGGATCAGCAGACAGTTTGAAATTTGCCAACATTGGAGACTACTGGGATGAAGAAATAGTATCCAAAAGCATCGATCTATTACATGAATTTCAGGACCTATTCTCGACAAGTTTTAGAGAAATGAAGGGAATAGTGGGAGATTTGGGTGAAATGAAAATTCCTCTCAAACTCGATGCAAGGATGGTGAAACAGCGGCCATACCGATTAAACCCACGGTATAAAGAGAAAGTAAAAGCAGAATTGGATCGTATGTTAGAAGCAGGAATTATTGAACCAGTTGAAGAATTAGAATGGATAAGCCCCATAGTCATCCAAAACAAAAAGATGACAGGTGAAGTCAGAATCTGTGTCGACCTAAGAAAACTAAATGATGCTTGCTTACATGATCCATTTCCTACACCCTTCACATATGAGGTCTTGGAAAGTGTTGGTGGGCAGGAAATGTATTCCTTTACAAATGGGTTCACAGGATACCATCAAGTTCGAATTGTGCAAGAAGATCGTCATAAGACAACCTTTGTAACGGAATGGGGATGCTACCAATACACAGTAATGCCATTTGGATTAAAAAATTCCCCTGCTATTTTCTCTAGAATAGTAGTATCCACTTTCAAGGATTTCATTCACAAGTTCCTTGAGGTATATTTTGATGACTGGACAGTCTTTGATCTGGTAAGGGACCATATTGAAAATTTGTGCATGATGCTGGAGAGGTGTCGCCAGTATCAAATTGCGCTAAACCTGAGGAAGTGTATCTTCTATGCACCTTTCGGTGTATTGATTGTTAGTTTTTCATCATATAAGCTAGCATTATGATCTTAGGATATTTTCACTAAGAGAATAACAAGCACAACAATAAAACATAAGCACATCACAAGAGACAAGAGACACAAATTTTTGATCGGGGAAACCATAAAGGAGAAAACCCCGCAACTTCCTCAAAGACAGAATCAACACAAAATGTTAAGACCCCAAAATAGTAAGATGCACTCCCGACAGCAGTAGTCTTCTTCTTGTCTAGTCCCAGTGTATTTCCTTCCTCACTAATGCGCCACACTTAAGTGAGTGAGTGATGTGTTGCAAGTGATAAATAGAGAGGCTCTCACTCTCTATTTATATTCTTCCTTTAACTTGAAGTGCACTCCAACATGTCGGCCTCACTTAAAAATTACTTACTAGAGCCGACATCTCTAGGAGTGTCTAATAACCCTAGCGCCCCACCACTTATGGGGACTTTGCCTCCTCTGACCAATAGGAGGGTAACACAATGGTGGGGACTATTGCCCCGACTTACAATGACTCACCTAGGGTCGAATTCACTAGGATAGTCTAATAACCCAAGGGCCCCACAATTGTGGGGACTTTTACCCTTGATCAATAGGAGGGTTACCCACAATGACTTGACATGACTTTCTCATTATAGAAACTTCCTGATCGGAACATCGGGGCATGACATGACTCAAATACATTACAATACATCCCGAAATAAACATCGGGTTACAATACATAAGAAATATGGATGAATACATTCTGAAGTTACAATTACATCAACACTCCCTCTTAACTAGGAAGGTATTCTCTCGACACAATTTATTAGCACAAGTATTCTTCTCTGTATCATCTGGGTCATCGTCAGGTCTTTGTCATCTTCAAAGTCATCTTCATCTTCAAGTCATATTTATCTGTAAGTCATCTTCATTTGGATCTTGATCATCACTCGATCTATATCATCATCACTGGATCTAGATCATCACTCGATCTGGATCATCATCACTGGATCTGGATCATCACTCGATTTGGATCAACATCACTGGACTGGATCTGGATGATCACTCGATCTGGATCATCACTGCTGGATCTAGATCATCACTGCTGGATCTAGATCATCACTCGATCTGGATCATCACTACTGGATCTAGATCATCACTCGATCTGGATCATCACTGCTGGATCTGGATCATCACTCGATCTGGATCATCATCACTGGACTGGATCTAGATCATCACTTGATCTGGATCATCACTACTGGATCTGGATCATCACTCGATCTGGATCTCTCGGAGTCATCATCACTGAATCTCATCTGGTCATCATCATGTGTGTGCTATCTCATCATAGGAAGTTCTACAGAGCCAGCCTTCTTTCATGCTGGTTGTAGGCCTAGCCAACAGGTAGGTCTTCGCCCAGCACTTATATCTGACCTACTCATCAGAAAGGCATGCCCGACACTTACATTTGACCTACTCGTCAGAAAGGCATTCCCAACACTCACATATGATCATGTAGTAAACTACAATCCCATCAGAAAGGCCCCGTACTCACATCTATCATGGAAGGAACTGAATCCTCTCACCAAGATAGAATGGCCTACCCTTACATCTGACATGGAAGGAACTTAATCCTCTCACCATGAAATAATGGCCCGCACTTACATCGGCCATGGAAGGAACTTAATCCTCTCACCATGATGGAATGGCCCGCACTTACATCGACCATGGAAGGAACTTAATCCTCTCACCATGATGGAATGGCATGCACTCACATCTGACCTGGAAGGAACCAAATCCTCCACCCTCACCAGAAATTCCCTCAGTCCCAGACTGAGCTACCTGGTAACTGACCAGGTGCCTCCACTCTCCTGGAGACTGGAAATTTCCCTTACATCTATCCTACTCGACAGAATGGCCAACACTCACATCTGACATGGGAGGAACCTAATCCTTTAGCCATGACAGAATGGTTCAGCCCTTATATCTGACCTACTCCTCAGAATGGCTCTCTAAGTCCTAGACTGAGTGTTCCTGGTAACTGACCAGGTACCTACATTCCCAGAATGGCAATCAACACTCATATCTGACATGGAAGGAACTAAATCCTCTCACCATGATATAATGGCTCAGCCCTTATATCTGACCTACCCGTCAGAATGGCTATGGATCTTAGCACTCATATCTGACATGGAAGGAACTGAATCCTCTCACCATGACAGAATGGCTCAGCCCTTACATCTGACCTGCTCATCAGAATGGCTTTGGGACTCATCACTTTCCCTTGAAGGAAACCTTGATCTAGAGAACACCAAGCTTCTCCCTGAAGTACTCAAACTTCACTTTGACCAATGGCTTCGTCAACACATTAGCTATCTGTTCCTCCATCACAACATACTGGAGCTTCACTACTCATCTCTGCATCATATCCCTGATATAGTGATACTTGATCTCGATGTGCTTCGACTTGTCCTAGAACACTGCATTCTCTGACAACTTTACACAACTCTGGTTGTCACAATGTATACAAGTAGCATCCAACTGGAGATCAAATATATCAGACAGTAGCTTCCGCAGCCATATTTCCTCACAACTAGATGAACAAGCTGTGACATACCCTACTTCAGCTGTTCTCAGTGCCACACAGGATTGCTTCCTACTAAACCAAGAGATCACACTTGATCCCATACTGAAGCAACATCCTGAAGTACTCTTCTTGTCGATGGCACTGCCTGCCCAATCTGAATCAACATAACCCTCTAGGTTAATCTTTTGATTCGCATCGTACTTGAGCCCATAATCAACTGTACCCTTCAGGTATCTCAGAATATGCTTTGCAGCAGTCAAGTGAAAACTTCTCGGATCTGTCAAGTACTGGCTCAAGGTGTTCACAGCAAAGGAAATGTCTAGTCTCGTGTTCGTCAGGTACATCAATGACCCAATCATCTGACGATACATCGTAGCATCAACCGAATCTGATGAAGCATCATTCAATAGCTTCAGGTTCGATGCCATAGGTGTGGCCATAGTATTGCAGTCCATCATCTCAAAGCTCTTCAGGATCTCTACTGCATACTTCCCTTGTCCAAGGAAGATTCCGTCCACACTCTGCCACACCTCCATGCCTAGAACAATAGTGCATCGACACATAACAGGAACATCATTGGTCTTTCGCCTTCAACCTTGAAGCAAAGGTTGGAATCCACTTTACTCTTAGTAAAGCCTAGAGTTATCAGTAATCTTCCCATCCTGTCGTACTATGTCGAACCTTAGATCTTCTGTAGTCACTCCCTCTGAAGCAAAGCATCATACTCCCTCTGTCTTTTGTGCTCTATGCACTGAAAACATTCTATACCGGAGTGACAAGTAGCTTCCTATGCTACTAATAGTCTATGTGACCATCTAGTGTATAGACTTGCATCTTCAACCTTGTAGCAAAGGTTAAGATCTTCATCAAGCTCATCATGTATGTGTTTCAATTCTTACTGGTTGCAAATGTCTCTTCATAGTCTAGGCCTTCTTTTCTTGAGAAGCCTCGTGCTACGAATCTTGCTTTGTATCCCACGATGTTTCCATCTACTGCATGATGGAACTACGAACTTCTCTTCAGGTCTCGATACTGCATCCTAGACATCATTCTTCTTCAGCTGGTCTTCTTGGTTACTTCTTCATAGTTGGAAGATTCTACATCAATGATGTCACTGCATTCATCATATTATTCTTCATCTTGAACTGTCGTCACTTGTTCTTCGAAACAAGTTTCATCCTTCTTTGCTTGCAGGCGATTATGTATGCAATCTTTCCTACAAGTCAAATGCAATTGTGTATGGT
>LPNX011125979.1:370030-391877 GCA_001517045.1 Pseudotsuga menziesii | reverse complement strand
ATATATATATATATAAGTTTTGTATGAAAAATAAAATATATGATTGATGTATATATATGTTTTGTATGGTATCAAAGAGGGATTTTGTATATTTAATAGCTTTTATATATAAGTATTTAGAGACTATATACATATTTATATAGAATTTTCATATGGCATCAAGATTTTAGAGAGATTATGCATATTCAATCGTACCTTTTTTCAATCCAAAAAAACCCTTTTTCTTGTTATTCCACTTTAATTCGAAGAAAAAGTTACATCTTTTCATAGAGATCTGTTACATGTTCTTCATCAACCATTGTCAAAATAAAACATGACAAAACTTAAAGAAATAACTTTCATTTCAAGTCTGGTCATACTATCAAAAACCGTCCTTGATCGTCTTCGTATCACATCATTCATATACATATAAAATACAACTAATGTTGATAAAAACTGAGAGATGACTCTTACACTAACATATGGTACTGAGACAAAACATGAAAAAACATTAACAAACAGGTATGTCAGAACTTCCAAGGGTCGTAATCCTTCTGATAACATAACATCTTCCATGTATTCTTGAAAGTACAGAAAACCATCTTTTTAGGCAACAACTAACTTTGATAATATTCAACTGTCCTTATATATATGCATTAATAGCCTTTATATATACTCATTCAAAGATATGAGTATATTTGTTTGTGGGCGTGTAATGTCCCAACTTGGAATTTCTAGACAAAGCCACAATTTGGGCCAATTCAGGATAAACTAGTCTAGACTCTAGAGGCTCCCAATGGCACAAAATAGTCCTGCATTTGAATTGGACTGATATGGTGAGTGTTAATAGATCTAAATAGACTCTCTGGTAACTTTGTAACTAGTTTTAGGCATCTGCAACTTCATTTTGGGTTGATGACAAAAAGGGAAAAATTACTAGCAAATAGTGATGAATTTCTCCCGAGGGTGTAAGCAAAAAGGGATTCCCAATTCATATGTGACCTTCCCAAGTTTATAAAAAACATATGGGGACTAATATAGGACCTCATGGGATAAAATTATATATGGTTATTAGTTCTGCAAACTAGTTATAGATACCCACATTCATTTGTTAACTTTTAATGATATTACTTAAGGGAAATGACAGTAATAGTTTCACTTTAACTCGTAAAAAAAGTACATGAAATGGTTCAGAAAAGAGCATGTTGAATGGATACCATGTACAACATACGAATAAATTCTTAAACATAATTTAACATCATGGAAATTCCTCATTACAATTCAGATACATTTCTCCTTCGAATCGGAAGCCAACACATGAAAACTAGTCAAACAATAGCTTGGAAATGTGGGAATTTTGCACATGTATTTCTGATGATTCAACTTACAGAGTATAGAGATACCATATTACAAAGCCAAAGATCATGTACCCATGCTTTGGCATCAACCAAGCTCAACCAAGCGCAAGCACCATTCTCACAAGTGTGTCACCATAAGAAAACATGGGGAATAGTGAGATGGGGATGAAAGAATGGGGAAATGGATGAGTCATGGATTGTACCAGTATTCAATCTACAAGTAAAACACTATATTCACATCCAAATGAGATTTCTTGGTGGTCTCTCTAATATCCAATTTGGATAGGAATCCAAATCCCTCAAAATTGACTAACTAGCAGGGAGAGTGAACACTCATCGTGCAATGGACAAGCTAGTGCTTTCCAAAATGCCAAAGGAAAATTCTAAAATCAACAAAATATGTTATCCTTACTCATGACGTATTTTTATAATCCTCATAAGGTACCCTAAGGTTGAATTTCCCTCCATAGGATTCCTCCAACTCATCCTATTTGTTTAGTAACCCCTGTGACACTTGTCCTCTTCCTCATGCCTCAATTCTCTTCCAAATTCGAATGGTTGCCACTAACCCCCAAATGCACCCTATTAGTGGCTATTTTTAGCCATGCCATTTTGTATTTTCATAGGTCAGCAATCAGGTCTGAATTTGTCATAGAATCTTCCATCATAGTTGTCATAAAGTGCAGGGAATCTCTCTCCAAGTGGCACACATTTTCTTCCTAGTCTCTTCCTCTTCCATGGGGACTTACTCCTCTTCACCAATTTGAATTCCTTGGCTCATGATATGTTACTTGACACCTCTTCATCTCCCAAGAACATTCGATTCCCCATAATTTTTAATTTGGAGGTAGTTCATGACAAGTGTAGGGAGGAATCTACGCACCCAAGGTCTCCATGAGCCTCCAAGTGTCTCCATGAAACATTGACACTTTATTTTCTCCACATTTATTATTTATATGAACCAATTTAATGTATATATGGTAAAATAAGGTCCTCTTGGGTCCCATATCTTATTTATTGTAAAATGTAATGCCTCCACCTCAACCTAGGGAACTAGTAGGTTGGTGAAACATTGTTTACTAGTAGTCTTATTGGGATGGGGACATGATGGAGCGGGTTGGGCTGTGAGTTGATCATACATAGGTGGGAAAATTCGATTGAAACTAGTAGAATTTCATGGTACTTGGTATCCAATATATATCACACCAAATCTCTAGCTATAAGCAATAGTATATTGTTAATAATAATATAGTGTAAGCATTGCAAAAAAGATATGTATTAAAAATCCTCCACCATTCATCATTCATCATTCATTCATAAAAATTGAAGCTGATCTTGGTAAAGAAATGACCAATTTTCTCATAACAAACATGAGGTGTTTATTTCAAACCATATAATGACTTTTTAGGTCGACAAACAAGACCAAAATATGTCACAAAATTAGGAGGTTGTTCCATATATATTTTTTCATACAAGTCTCCATGAATAAAAACACTTTTAACATCCATTTGATGAAGTTTCCATCCAAAATGAGAAGCAATTGGAAAGAATCAATCGAACATGGTTCATATTTTCAATAGGAGCAAAGGTTTCGATGTTGTCGATGCCTTCTTGCTGACAGAATCCCTTATCTACCAAGAAAGCTTTTCTATGTTTAATAACACCATCAAACGTGAACTTGGTCTTGTAAACCCATTGACATTTCACAACATTATTTCCTTACAGTCGAGGAACCAATTCCCATGTTTAATTCTTCTTCAAAGAAACAATTTCAGAAGCCATAGCATTTTCCCATTTAGGCACTCCTTGAGCATCAACATAAGTGTCAAGATCACAAGTTTCAAGAACACGTTCCATAAATGCAACATTGTTTTATTGTTTCTGGCTACAAATATGTCATCCTATACTACCAACTCTAGCATCAATTCTACCAACTTCAATTGTTTTAACAACCCGTCGAGGGAGACAAGTCATATATGATTCAGGTCAGTGATTGTTAGTCAAATGAGCATGTGCGTCAATGTTCTCAATCAATGTAGACTAAATACCAGTCAACTTAGGAGTAGAATTCAATGATTTGGTCGAATATTAAAAGAAGGGTACAATCAATCCAGATTCTTCAAAAATATCAAATAGATTACTTTGCAATAGACCTTCAAAAGAGTTCAATAACTTAGTACCTGAAATATTTTTATCAAAGATTGCATTTCTGCTCAAAACAATATGTTGTTTGATGACTTCAAATAATTTATAGGATTTTGATTCATCATAATATCCCCTCACGATGCGTACATGACTCTTTGTATCCAATTTTGAGGTGTTCGACAGAGGGTTTCATTCCTCTCCACTTCTCAATGGGAGGAGTCATGTTGTTGGAATATCTAGTTGTAACAAGGTTTAGGATATAGTTTGAATAGTAAACAACTCCAAACCATAATTTAGTCAAGAGGTTATATTTGGTCTCCAATAAGAACCAGGCCATTTCTACCAAAGTCCAATTCTTCCTTTCTGCGAATCCATTCTATTGAGGGGTGTGAGGGACATATCTCTACCAATAAATGTCATTTTTTAATATATATTCTTCAACTGTGCGACTCACATATTCTCCACCATTGTCTGATCTCAAAGATTCGATAGATTGAACACATTGCTTTTTGGCCAATGGCCTAAATTCATTGAATATTTCAAAGACATGACTTTTATTATTTAAGAAATATAGAGAAATCATCAGAATATTAAAAATATACTTTTCATTGGCTAATGAGGGTTTGTCCATGAAATATATATCACTGTGAACTTGTTCCAGTCAGTCCCATTCTCACCATGTTTTCCTAGAATCAAAGAGTTCATGATGATGATTTCTAAGCACACATCCTCTACAATCCATTAGGTGTAAAATTATTGGGAGGACAATAATCATAATATTTGTTACCATCATCTTCAAAATTAGAAAGTTCACATGTCCAAGTCGTTCATGCCAAATTCTATTTATGTGGTTGGTCTGAACAATCTGTACATTATATATAGTATATCAAAAATCATTCTTGGGAAAGTCATGGAACTTGTAAAGTATTTATTTGGGATATAAATATCTTGAAGAAATATCTTCCCCTCCAAGACTTCTATCCTTATGATAAAGAGATCTAACAAAGCTTGATGGTATTCTTAGTCTTTGTAGTTGTGAATCCCACAACAGGTTTGCATTCAAACTAGGAACAAGATAGACTTTGGATATGTGAACATGCCTACATTCAACATCGCCACTTCCATCAACCATGACAGTATAATCATTAGATACATAATTTTTTTTTTGGATATCCACTTAAGGAAGATAACATATATGCATCCTTAGCCATATGATTAGTACAACTAGAATTTTGTATCCATTCTGTTTGAGTAGTATGGGCATGCAATGTCGAGGACGTTCCAATAGAAAAGGTAATTTTTTTTGCAAGTTAGTTGATCGAAGGACCAATCAATGTGCTTTCTTCAAGATGCTTTATCTCATTCTTCCAATTCCTTTGTCTTCTTTTAGCAGGTTTTGTCCATTCCATAGTACTGATAGGTTTTCATATTTTGATTCTTCTTCGTCGATATCGGCTCATCAGACTTTCCTTTAGTAGGTTGGTCGATACACTCATGTTGATGGTCTGATCAACCACATTCTTTACAATTTTGCTTGACCTTTATTTTGAGCAAGTGAGCCTAGTTTTTTATACCAAGCTTCCATTCTTCAAACAGATTTTGTTGGTCTTTAATAAATAAATCACATAAGGTACCAAAGGTGAAATCCTTACCTTATTTCTTTCTTAACATCCAATTGGATCAAAATGAATAGCATAACACATCAAAAGGTGTCCTTAGATTCATCAGAACCAGTTCAATGAGTTGTCCATCCTTCTTAAGAAAACCCTAACAACATTTTACTAGTTTCAACTATATCTCTTTGATGCGAGCTAAATAGTACTCAATCATTTCAAATGAATGGGTTTCTAGAGAGTTAAAAAATTATCTATCTGCGTTACTTGACTTGCATTAACCTTGTCGAATAGTGACTTCATTATACTCCAAACGACATGAGGGTTGTCAATATCGCTTATATGAAAACAAATCTCCCTTGAAATGTAGTTCATGATGACCCCAATAGCCTCATCCTATTTTCCATCGATGACAAATTTATCCTGGTCATCCATTGGATATGAAATAGTGATCTTAGTATATTTTCCTAGTCCCTTGCTCTTGAACAAAGTTTCCATATGTGACTCCCAATTTGCATAGTTATGATCATTCAAAACAATAGGTTTTATATTGGAACTCTTCCCAAGTCTTCCTTCTAATTAAGTAGATTTGATCCAAATTCAAAGAAAGGTGCTAGTCAAAAAATATTCATCCCAAATTCAATCAACCCTAGATCTAACTCAACATGACTCGCAAACAAGAATCTAGGTCAAAATCAATAGCTCGGATACCATGTTGTGGAACCTTATCCTTGAACAATTAAACAAAAAAAATAGAAGGGGATTGTATTCCAATAATAGAGGTGGTGTCTAAATATGTTACATCACTTAAGCATAGTGAATTATGATCAAAACACCAACATATATCCATTTTAAGCTCAGATCTACCATGCATCAAGAAGGATCCAATTTATTGAAGTGTAAATATTTTTATCTTAACTTTTTTACATGTTTAGAAAAATTTACACGTAAGTTTGGATGGATTTATGTTGTTTTAATTTTTTTATTTTATAAGCCGACATGGATTTTTAATTACTTTTTCATTTGGTTTTTAATTTTTTATTTTATGACCCGACATGAATTTATTTTCTTAACTACTTATTTTTTTTAGTGTTACATTATGTATGTGACAACATCTCCCCCATACTTGGTTGTAGAGAACCTCGTTACTGTCAGTGCAATCACAATGCATTATTCAACATTGGAAAAATTTGTTTCAATACATTAACACAACCCATAGGGTCGTTATTTTATAGTCTCCATATCTAAGAACCTCCTTTGAAGTGAGGATGATCTAGTCCACAAAGAGGGGTTATTGGTTCTAACCATTTCCATGAATCTAAAACATCCCATAGATTAGTCAATTTCTCCAGTTGAGCCAACCATGGCCTCATCAACCATTCAGTCAAATCTCTAGTCAACTTATTTGTTGGTCGGTTGTTGTCTTTTGACTTGCTATTTCTAGAAGATCCATAGGTGTGATGAACCTGCATAACCTTTGGTTCCAACATTAGGATTTAGTGATATATTCTACATATTTTAAATTTGTAAAGAATATAAGATTTGGAATCTTAAATATTTAAAAGGTAACTTCGGTTGAGATTGATAGTGATTTTTATGGAGGCCCAAGATCTTGATGTTGTGGAACCACTCAATTTATTTTCACAATTAGCATAACTTCCAAAAATTTACTAGAGGATTTTGGTACCCTAGAGGACAACAACTATGTCTCAGATGTAAATGACAAAGGGGTGTTATTTGGATGCCTATCCCCAGTGTCCTAACTTAACTACAATATTGTTTTGGTCCTCAAATGAGGTTACAATGTTGGTTGATTTAAGTTAAATCTTTGGCTCAGGTTGGGGTCATGAACCAAACGTTTTAATTTAGGGTGTGATATGTGTGCACAAGTGATGTGTAATTTCTAAACCCTGGCGATCTCACTACAAAAAAGCAAATGCAAAAAAATAAATAACAGTAAATATTTTTCAAAACAACTAATTCTTCTAAAAAACAAAATGTACACAAGTAAAGGAGCACATAAGGAACTTAATAGGTTGTACGAGACACGCGGGAGGTATCAACTACCAAGCTCAACTAAGGAGGAACACATACAAGGAAAAAATACTACAAAACAAACCAGGGAGTTGAAAGGAATTAGATCTGGAAGGAAATAGCGAAGGAAGGGGTATAACACAGATAGAGGGTCTGGAAAAGGGTCTCAAACACCGAAAAGGACTGAAAAAATTGCAAGTCACACATGTTCTGGAAAAAACTGTAAAACACTCACGATCGACATATAAAATCAATAGAAAAACTAAGGTCACACAAAATAGGGGTTTTTATGCGACAGGTTGCACAAAAATGGGCCATAATAGCAACTAGGATCACTTGAGAAGCCTAGACCAGTGCGATCTAGAGTTTTGGTCTAGATGACACTTATCAAGGAAGAAGGCATGGTCTAGTTTGCGCCTATCGAGAGAAAAGGTGTGACCTAGGCCGCATCTTTCTACCGGATAGGTGTGATCCGACCGTAACTAAGGGTTTTTTAAGGAAAATTTGTCGACTTGGGATGGGGGGGAAGGCATTGTGAAAATAACTATTCGGATCTGTCGGAGGGGGGTCATATATGTGATTTCTAAAGGTACCCAAGTAGAACAAACCAACAAAAATCCCTGCAAAAATAGATATCCAAGGGGATTGAGACAACGGAGTCGCCAAAAATGTAGTGGGAATTTCTCCCCTACTATGTGCAAAAGCACCTACCCTAGATCAGTCGGATCTAAGGGTAGAGTTCATGGTGCAAGGGATTTCTCAAACTCGACTTATAACAAAAAAAAAACCATAATTTAATATTTTTAATATAACTATTTGCAATAAAACAACAAAAAATACCTTTAAAATGGGCCACTGCAACCATTTGATGGTATGTAGGCTCCCACGATCTTGGTATCTGTGTATCTCCAACAAAGGGTTGTCACCAGGGATCAAATTTGAAGGGCAGGGTCCTATTTCACTTTGAAGGATTCTCAAAGATTAAACCCTTCAATGTTGAAGTGTAAAAATAATTCATTCTTTTCATTTGAAAATGTGATAATATATAAAAATTTCATTATATACAATGTAAATGAATATCAAAAATAGAAAAAAATATATACAAAGATCTCAATTGCTTTATATGTAACTGAACTTGAATTAACAAGTAATGACAAACAACTTAAAACTTGTATAATAAAGGTATATTTATGGGTACAATCTATGATTTTAGTTTTAAGTTTCATTTTCACTATAGATGGAATGCCTCTCATGATTTATGGAAGGTTCAAGACCTTTTTCATCTTCACAAAACCAAAACCTGGAAGACATTGTTTTAGATACATATGTAAGTAGAACAAAAAACTTACATTGATAACCATATGTTTGCACATAATTGATCTTGTTAAACAACCACTCCACAACTCAATGGCTTTTCTACCCCGATCTTTCTGTCTTCAATTACATCTATTATCAACTTGATGAACATAGTAATAATTGGGCATACAGTAACCACCTTATTTACATTTGGACTATGGATGCCATTAACCTGAAAAAATAAGAAATTTTCATATTAATCTAAAAACAATAGTGTGCAAAAAGAAATGTCATATGCTATAACAAAATCCGAATGACAAAGTGATCCATTTCATACGTTTATTACAATTCAATGGATTCCAAAAGTCATGTGAATATGTTGATGGGTGAAACCAAACTTGCAAGCCTCCTTAAGGAAATGAGTGGACATGATGACTTGCTCATTTTCTATAAATAAATTCCAATTGATAAAGTGCTATATTTCATATCTTTATTAGAATTTACTGCTTGTGAATATGATGAAAATTAAAACCGAAACCTGCTTGTGAATATGTTGAAAATTGAAACTAAAACATAGAAGAAATTGTTTTAGATACATATGTACATAGAACCAAAAACTTACCTTGAAAAAAAATCAAAGAAAAGGGACACACCGAGAGCTAGATCACCATATGTTTGCATATAATTGAGCTTGTTAAACAACCACTCCACAACTCAATGGTTTTTATGCCCCGATATTTCTGTCTTCAATTACATCTATTGTCAACTCGATGAACATAGTAATAATTGGGCATACATTAACCACCTTATTTACATTTGGACAGCAGATGCCATTAACCTGAAAGAAAAAAAATGTCATATTAATCTGAAAACAATAGTGTGCAAAAATATATGCCATATGCTATAACAAAATCCAAATGACAAAGCGACCCATTTCATACCTTTATTACAATTTAATGGATTCCAAACATCCTGTGAATATGTTGATGGGTGCACCCATGGATTCCAAACTTACAAGCCTCCTGAAGGAAATGAGTTAATATGATGACCTGCTCATTTTCTATTCAACTGATATTGGGCATCTAGAGTGGTTATATTCCAAGTAATAGGTATATTCTACCACTGTTGTATTCCAAGTAATAGGAAGATTCTACCACTATTGTGCAGTGGGTGATGTAAATTTCCCTTGTACAAGCATAAAAGAATGATTATTATAATGAGGATATGTTACTTGAAACTGACCCATGAAACTTATACGTGTTAAAGTTTAGGGCTAGATTAGGTTTTGGCATAAAAAATATACTTTAATGCATAAAAAAAATTAAACAAAGTTAGATTCAAAATAATACTGCTGCAATAAATTCAAACATAATTTGCATCTCTCTCAACTTTAACACTCCACTAGTCAGTGTGTTAAAGTTGGTCCTTGAGATGATTTAAATTCCATGTATAGTAACAATATTATAACTGATAAAAACAACAATAAAGTACATGAAATAACAACACTAAAAAATAGTAGCAATACTAATCTAGAATTGTTTTGGATTGGCCTTATCCTCAGATACTTTTAGGTTCTAATCTTGTCACCGAAGGGACAAGTCACCTAGATGAACAAATGACGTACCTTGAGAGAGACCTTAAGAGGGTTATAGCAGTAAGGATATAGATCTTAGATTCTTAATCAACATGAAGAGAAAATTCAATCATTTAATCAGGATTTAGCAACAATTCTTAAGAAGGCATGAAACATAGTCATACCCAGCAGTGACACATAGTCATGCTCAAGAGAGACACTTCACGACAACAACAGAAAGGATACAGTCATGCCCAACAAGGAAGACACTTCACAACCAACAATAGAGAGGATACAGTCATGCCCAGTAGGGAAGACACTTCACGACCAGTAGCAAAGAGGATAGAATCATGGGTCAGCAGGGAAGACACTTCACGACCAATAGCAGAGAGGATACAACCATGACTCAGCTAGTGAAGGTTGTTCACAAACAGACTTAGTAGTCCTAAAACAATGAGGCCCATGCTATATTC
Organism: Pseudotsuga menziesii; assembly: GCA_001517045.1. Lineage (NCBI taxonomy): Eukaryota > Viridiplantae > Streptophyta > Pinopsida > Pinales > Pinaceae > Pseudotsuga > Pseudotsuga menziesii. The sequence goes on along the minus strand of LPNX011125979.1, from coordinate 381,406 downwards.
CAAGAGATGCTCACATGCCATATTAACAACAGCTTAAAAAAGAACTTTGAATCAACCCAAAACATTCACGGGACTGATTCACATGTCAACTGCAAAATGTCATAGTTCAGCGAGAAGGGACAACCTTAAACTTGAATCTGAAAAACTGAGGGATGAAGCAGTGAAATCTTAGCAGCATACTTCTTGACATAAAGATGATATCTAACTTATATTATTACAATGAAGGATAAGACTTGCTTTTATAACTTGAAAGAAAATCTAGAAGGGTCCTCCTTCAACCCTAGCTTTTAGGGTGGTTACCAATAAAACATAAAATAAAGTTAAGTTGACTTAAGATAGGGTACCAATGGTCCAACAATAAAAACCATAAAATAAAAGTCATCACACCAAAGGTACACATAAAAAGGACGCTAGGACGAAGTAAAAGATAAAGGAACAAAAGTAAACCAAAGGTGCCACAATAAAAGTTAAGACAACCCAATTACCCACAAGACCAAGGTGTAGAATAAAGGTGGACAAACAACCCCTTTTACCCATAGGACCAACAAGACCAAGGACTTTAACATTTTATCTCTCTCAAGGTACATTGTTTCATATATTTTTATCATCGTTGTATAAGGAGAAGATCCAAACTGGATGATGTGATCATTTGGTCCTCAATACTGCTCCCAAGGGTTACATGCTAGTGACATCATCAAGGGGTGGTCGGTCCCTTGAGAAAAAAACTAGAAATAATTGATTAGGAGAGAGGACATCACACATCATCATCTTGGTATATGTCACTAGGGTATTCTGGTCTGGGACCAAACAGTTTCCTAGACACGATGTCCAAGAAGATCTTGCAGGTTGAGATAAAAACTTCCTGGTCTAGGACCAGGCAAATTCTTGGTCTGGGACCAAGCAGTTCCTACAGGATCATTCTTGGTTAGTTAACCAGGTGAATCTTGACCAAGATTCACCTGGTTAACTAACCAAGAATGCTCCTGCAGGAACTGCTTGGTCCCAGACCAGGAAGTCTTTGTCTCAATCTACAAGATCTTCTTCGACATTGTGTCCAGGAAACTGTTTGGTCCCAGACTAGAATACCCTAGTGACATATAGGGGCCCTAACCATATGTTAGGGACTTTGCCATGGAATCAACCTGCTTGGTCCTAGACCAATAACCTCATAAGACTATTGGGGGCCCTAGGGTACCTTCTAGGGTCCCACTCTGCCCTAATTAACTGACTAGGGTACCATCCTCCTTGAGAATGGGTCTCCCAGTTGCACTATCTTTAACAATATGATCATACCAAAACAAACTTATTCATCGTCACATATATAGAGAACCAAGGGGATCCCTTATCCAATACACAACTATTGCAAGATATTATTCTAATAAAAATAGAACATATATGATTTTATAATGTAACCAATAAATGAACTATAACAAATCTAAGGTTTTACTATCGAAAAAAATTCAGCATGCTCTATATGGAAAAATAAATAAAACAAATAAAAGTATATGAAAAAATAAATTGAGAAATTCAGCAATCGATATATGAAAAATAAATAAAACAAATAAAAGTATATGTAAAAATAAATAGAACTAAATATATCAATTTTTAATTATTTCAACAAATAAACACATGCTTTGCCTAACCTCATTACATGTGTTATTGCGGAACTTTTTTTTCTCCCAAAGAACAACAATATACTCTTTATTGATAAAGTATATGAAGCACGACGACAAGGTCAGCTGTATAAGTAATATACATCAATAAAATGAAAAAATACATCAAGAAAAATTCAGCATGCTCTATGTGAAAAAATAAATAAAACAAATAAAAGTATATGGAAAAATAAATAGAACTAAACATGTCAATTTTTAATTATTTCAACAAATAAACACATTCTTTTCCTAACCTCAATACATGTGTTATTGCAGAATTTTTTTTCTCCCAAAGAATAGCTATATACTTTTTTTCTCCCAAATAACAACTATATACTCTTTATTGATAAAGTATATGAAGCATGATGACAAGGTCAGTTGTATAAGTAATATATATCAATAGAGAAACAAGCATTATCAAAACATATACAACAATATCAAAATAGATACAGTACATGTGTTATTGCAGAATTTGTTTCTCCCAAAGAACAACTATATACTTTTTTTCTCCTAAATAACAACTATATACTCTTTATTGATAAAGTATATGAAGCATGACGACAAGGTCAGTTGTATAAGTAATATACATCAATCAAAAAACACAACATTATCAAAACATATACAACAATATCAAAACAGATGTAGTATCAAAACATATCAGTTGTATAAGAAATATACAGTAGTATCAAAACATATACATTACAACCAACACGTCCATAAGCAAAAACCACAGGCCAAAAAAAATCCACAGTTAATATCCAAGTCAAACAAACCAAACATATATAGTTGCAACCAAGATCTATTTGAGTCCAACACAACACCAATATATACATAGGAACTGAAGGTATCATGGCTGTAAAAACTTAGCATAAACATTTCATGTCTTATGAGAAGTTGTGATTGTCCAAAAAGACAGAATGATAAGAAATCTAAAAATATAAAATATTACCACTTCCATAGAATTTGTGGTGTTTTCTCCACCATGTTTGTATCGAACTAAAAAACTGCAACTACCAGCATGCTCAAACCAAAGCCCTATCCTATAGAGGGTGCCACCGGGGGAACTAGTTAGGAGTTACAATATTGTTATAAACAGTGTATCATCATCAGCTCACTCATCCTAGTGGAAGAGGTCGTCACAAATTCATTTTTGTCCAAGTTTCATAAACTGCATTCCAATCAACCTCATGCAACTCTTTAGGTGCTGATAGAGATAAAAACATTAAAGTGTCTAAGGTTTCTAAACAAAGTCTTGATCTATCATCATTTTTTATATGATTCAACTTAGAGAATCCTCTTTCACAACTAGTAGTGCTTGTTGGAAGAATAAAAACAACTTACCACAATTTCATCAAATTTGGGAAAGACTCACACCACTCTGGTTCACCTCTACATTGCTCCCATGCTCCAAACATGTTTTTCTTTGGATATGCTCGATGTAAAGTGACAACAAAACTTTCCATTTCACCTTCACATTTTTTAGTATCAATTATAGGTGAGTTTCCAGTATCAATTTTTTCACATAGACGTAACAACCATCGTCTTGTTTCAGAATCTCTTTCATTCTCTTCTTCAAAGTAACAACAGGGACTAAAAAGTTTTGTTGCATTAAATACCAGCAAATCTATAAACCTATCATTGAGACAGTCAACCAACTTTTGGATAAATGTTTTTCCTAAGTCATTGCTATCTTCCATAGTACCAAACCCAAGCGAATTTGGTAAAGGTTCAAATCTTAACGAATGGACATGTGAAACACCTGTATTATCAATAAAATCCAAATTTCCATTTTCTAATTTCTTTAAGAAATTTGAAACATGTTGAGAACTAGCCCCAAATATGTTTCGCAAGAATCTTTTTCGAAGAAGATCAATGAGGACATCTAATTGCATGCCAATGGATGTTATATCGATGTGTTCCTCTTGAAATCGTTGACTCAACTTATTTAGTTCAGTCAAAACATCAGCAAGCAAATGGATGCAAATTTGAACTTGGAATATTGTTGCCATTTCATACATCTTTCTATCATCATGTTTCCATTCTTGTAACAATGCTGGCATGATTTTAACAAGCCTGCTCATAACCTGCCCCCTAGAAAGCCATCGTATTTGACTCAATTTGAAGTACTTGCAACCTGTAAATTTGAAATAGGTCCAACAAACTCTTAAATTATCCATGCCTCTTTGCAGATTTTCCTAGCCATGAATATACTTTATTGGCTAGTTCATCAATATGATTAAATTCAGGAAAATAATTTGAGGCATCTGTTATAGCTAAGGCCTCACGATGTGCTACACAGTGAATGCATAACAAATGAGGCACATCACGAAGTAACTTGGCTTCCAAACCTTCATGGATTCCTCTCATTGATGAAGCTCCATCTGACCCAAAACCCACCATTTTGTGTTTTGATAACTTCATCTCAGATAATAACCCCGATAATGCTTTATACATGGATTGTGCAGTGTTGTTTTTTATTTTCAGAAGTTGAATAAATTTTCTCATGCGTGAACCCCTCCCTCAATCCATTAGATATGTAATATATACAATCAAGTGTTGCTCCATTGTTTTATCTGTGCTTTCATCAACTTGAATGGAATAAAAAGGACTCGAACAAATTTCTTCCTTTAACTTTTCCCAATAAACCTCTTTTATTGCAATTAAAAACTCTTTACCAGATGTGATATTAACATATGAAGAATATTCATTGGTTAATGGCATATTAGGAGTTTCCTTATACCTGTGCAAGTCACACAAGTCTTTGTACAATTCTAAAGGTAAATCCCTTACAACGACAAAATACATAGTTTCCATAATGCTAATTATTTTGGATTTTTCAACATCCAACATAAGTTAAATGTGCTTTTGGATGGGAAAACATGGTTGTCTCGATTCATATTCTAATAGTTGAATCGAGCGTTTATGAGCCTCAGATGATGCTTGGACATTTAATCCACTTAATTGGATTGTACTACTACCTTCCCTTGCAAATGGTGTATCTCCTTTGAATTTAACACACCATAAACACTTAATACGCTCATCACCATTTGTGCCTATTATTGAATAAGCCCATTTGTGCAATAACTTCCATGCAGGTTTGAATGATATTTTGGTACCTACTCATTTACCTTTATTTTCTAGAGGACCTTCTGTTATAGCTGATTTTACCACTCCAGGTGAATCACACTTGTATGGCCTTTCCCCTGTCCCTCTGCAGACTCCTTAGACCCCTTGGACCATTTTTTGTCCTTTGATGTTTCCTTGATCATCCCTAAAAACATGTGAAAATCCATATACATGACATTTAAACCCATAATTGTGTATATACACGGGTTTGACCCCTAAAACCGTGTACATCGGGTTGTGTGCATAATCCAAATCCTTTTGGAGTTTTCCTTGACATGGATCCGACTCACTTGACTCCTGGCATTCCATATGCCTTGAGATCGCTCGGATTTGACCTTTCATTACCCCTTTGAAAAGCTATATAAGGAACTCTTTGGTACATTGAAGGCATAAGAGAGAATTGAGAGCAAAAAAACTATAGTCCATTGTTGCCAGAACTTGTGCTTGAGTCTACATCCCTTTGTCCCTTGGAGCACTTTTGTGTTCTTCCCAAGCTTGCCTCTTGCTTGTGAGCTTGCTATAGAGAGATGGAGGATTGAGGTGGTGGAGGCCCAAGTGGGGGATTCAGTTTCTTCGATTCGCAAACGTACCGACAGAGGTTGTATCCATTGTAATCTCTGATTTTATATTAATAGAAATATCTTTTCCTGTCCAATAATGTATGTTTGAATGAATATTTTATCCATGGGATGATTTCAAATGTTTATACATTGTTGATTATATATGCTAGATTAGATCTAACACCAAGATATATAGTATGCTTGTCTCGTTTACTTGTTGTTGAGGACGTGATTAATCAATTCAAGCTGAAGTTGGAAAGCTCAACGGGGATCTACTTCAACCGTCCGGAATAAGGTACGAGGTCTGATCCTTTAGTGTTAGATGTTAAATTTCTATTGCATATTGGAAAGGATTGATTTCTGGAGTCAAGCTGTCTGTTGTGGTACCCCAAGCCATAGGAATTTCTCTCCATAACAGAATTGACAACTCCACTGGGGAGTTCCTAGTAGTTGTCCTTTGGGGGTTTTCTATCGGCATTCAATGACTTTGAATTGCTCTTTTTCTCTTGTTTCTGTGTCGGGTCTAGGGGCATGTTTTCCTGGTGGTGTCTGACTGGTGTGAAGTTTGTCTCAGCTTGTCTGTTTGCCTTTATTTTTATGCACCTTTCTTCCTATACGTGAGTTTTTAACTCACAGTCGCGTATATACGTGGATTTCTTTGCTATTTCCGCGTACACACGCGGGTTTACTGCGAACATTCGCGTATGCCCTTAGTTTTTCCTTCTAGAGTAATTTGGATGGTTGCTGGGTGAATTTTGATGATTGCTGAGTCTCCTTTGATACTGCTAGAGTCTGTATACATCCCTGTTTCTGACCAGAGATGTTTTTTTAGGGTAAAATTTCTTTTTTTTTAAGAATGTTAGTCATTGCATTTCGATTTTTTGTTTTGGGATTAGTGCATTAGATTTCTTTTACCTTAGTTCTTTGCTTGAGTGCTACTTGAGTGTGCTTGCAGAGTCTGGGGGTTGTAGAACCATTCTTTTTCTTTTGTATCTCATTTTTATTTCAAAAAATCCAAAAATATTTTCTTATCATCATGCATTGCATATTGCATTTTGCATAGTACTTGCACTACATTTGCTTTGGAGTATTAGTCCGGATTTCATATAGGAAAGTTTGCATTTATCATTTGAAGAGAATTATGCATTTCACGTAGTAGCATACCCTGTTTTTTCATGGACACAATGCATTTGCATTGATTGTTAGGTGTGCATTTTACTTCATGTTGTGTCATAACGCCATTAGTTGCACAGCCATATCCCTCTTTTGAGTAATAAAGCCAATTAAAATCAATGCTTAATTAAAATGAACTACACTATTTTATTTGATAGGGTTCACCAACAAGCTTAGGTTTTAGGGTCTTGGAATAGTTCATTGTGAGTTAATTCTCCAAGACCACTAAACAACAACATGTATGTGTCTGTCCAGGTGAGTGTGTGAAATTCCTTGGTATAACCAGTGTTTCTGAGGATCCTCCTCTCAAAAGGGAGTTAAGCACGAGGCAGTGTGAGTGGTTATTGATTGGGATGACCCCTAGTCATAACTGAGTAGCACCGGAGATATTTCTAGGATTGTATTTGTATCTGGGGGCTCTTTAGAGAGTTTCAAGCTTTGCTACCGTGCCCATACGGTCAATCCCACCTACGACTATCTGCCTAAGCATTGATTATATTGAGGTGACCTTAGTGGCCTTACCTAGGATATCGAGGGGGTACTTTGCAGGGGTTATTCTACGAGTGTCTCGGCCAGGTTGGGGTCGGACAGCACAGTCGCTTTACACGTTGAAGCTGAGGGCCACAATAATTGGTTACGTACCTCTGCTTGTTGTGTATGGGAGTCTCAAGCCTCTCCTAGGTGAGACATACCTGCTTCATTAGGGAGCTCACTTATCCCACCCTTGATTGCTTGTGTTTGGCTTTAGATTTTATTGGTGATTGCTATGTGCATGTTAACTTTCCTAGGGTTTGCGCAGATAGAGAGTCTTTTATATTTTTTGAGTCATTGTGGATTCGGGTGCGGCTCCTCGCCGTTCTCGTTTTTTAGCAGGACTTTTGCCTTCTATGTCTCCTCCTCCTTTGAGAGAGAGAAAGAGATAGTCTAGGCGGACCACTTCTCATATTGATTCACACACCATGGGAGACCACGTTGAAGGTATTCCTGAACCACCTTCTCCCATTCATGTGGAAGATGGGGAGTTTACTCCTAACTATGATCCTTCAACCGAATTGACTGAGTTAGGTCCTGTGATTTCGGATATAGGTACGTTTCATGATAGACCTACTTAATCTAGGGTGGATTCCCCAGTGACGTATCGCTGGTATGGAATGCCAGAAGATGATGAGACTCATTTTGAACCCACGAGCACTAGTTATGGTAGTTATGGTATGTCTGGTTTTCCTACACATGATTTGGCATTTCATATCGAACCTAAGTTTGAGCCTAGCACTATGCATAGGGTCACTCTCATTCCTTACCATGTGGATAGGTTTGGGAGAACAAGTCACATTGCACCTTCCATCCTGGTGGTGGAAGCTACATCATATATTCCTCCTAGGTCTAGGGTTAGTGATCCTATTAGGATACCAGATTTGAGATGAGTGACTATAGGGAATAACACGTACATAATTACTTAGGTCCCTCTGCCCTCTGTCCCTAGTTCTTCGAATGTTCACCCTCCACCTCATTCACGTGGTCCTTCGGGCTAGAACGTTGCTACAAGTCATGTCCATACTGCGGTTACTAGACCAGTTGTGTCTCAAGTTTACATACCACCCGTTGCTTTGGGAGGTTATGTTCATACTTCTAGAAGTCATGTTACTACTTCCAAAGCGTATATCCCTACTTCCGGTATGTATATTCCTACTTCCGGAGCGTATATTCCTACCTATGGAGTGTCTCATGGGACATCGCATGCGATGACTTGTGGACCTTATTATGGGACATAGTATGGATAGGGTTCTTCACCTTATGGGTGCGGGTATCAAAAACCCGCTTACTCTCCAAATTATGGCTTTGTAGCTCCGAATAGTCAAGGTACACCACACTATGGTGCTTCCATGCCACCCTATACGGGTCAAACTAGAGGAGGGCACTATGGCCAAGGCCATGGTGACAATCATACCTATGTGAATCAGAACTATCAGGGAGTGGTCCATCGACCTCATAATCCTAGGCTCCCTTTCCTCGGAATGCTGAATCTTCCTGACTTGTCGATATTGACGAACGATCCTGTAGCTCATGACCCGCCTTGGTCGGCCGTCCCTACTAAGATTCCCTCAGACATACCCAAATTCAAGGACAAACTGGGAGAGGATCCGAGTGAACATGTTACTACCTTTCACCTATGGTGCTCTTCAAATTCCTTACATCAGGACTCAATCCGTTTGAGACTATTTCAATGCACCCTTGCAGGGCTTGCCGCGAAATGGTATATAGAGCTACCTAGGGGGGCATTCACTTTGTTCGATGACCTAGAGATTACTTTTCTTAACCACTTCCAGCTACCAGTGTGTTATGACGTTGGTACTGAACTCTTGTCGACATTTCAGTAGGATAAAGCTACACATATCTCAGATCATATCCAAGAGTGGCGTAGATGGAAGAGGTTTATTAAAGCCTTTCTACCGCTGGAATTCCTCCTCGAATGGTTCCTTAAGTTGTTATTTCCATATATAGCGAAGGATATGTCCACATCCGAAGTGCAAAATGAGGAACAAGCCATTTTTAGGGCGCAGGAACTAGATTTGATTTATGCTCAGTCCGGTTTGTTATATGAGATCATTCCCAATGTCCCCTAATCGATGGATCCTCTCAAGTGTTCGACCTCAACACATCTATTCACACTTATTAGTTTGCACTCTAGTACCTTGATTCCCATTTTCATTATCGGTGGGTGATCTCACGTCTGTTAATGGTATACATTAATGACCGGTAATCAGACGATGGACTACTATGTTCGACCTCGACACCTCTATTCACATAGTAGGACATGTACTCGTAGCGGTTTGTGTAGAAGACCTTCCAGATTGGTGGCATCTCTTATATGCTACCTACTTGATCATGCCAGTGTTCATGAGATTTCATCTCTCGTGACTTGATTCTAGTATATGTCAGATATTTCCAGCTATTATGGAGATCTCGATCCATTGCATATCTTCAGCCATTATGGAGATCATGATCCTTTGTATATCTTCATCATGGAGTTTCTGATCTATGTATATTGTACATGGAGATGACCACTTATGTGATATCTTGTATCATGCCTATTCATGGCCATTGTACTCTTATGTATCTGGGACTGCTAGATGTATTTGCAGTTATATGCAGAGTTGTATCATTGTACTATGCTGATTGGGTGGCTGGTCTTCCATTTTGGATCCTTCATCACTCCACATCTGGGATGGACTTATAATGTATTTCGGCCATCGTATGACCCCTCTAACCTCACACATTAGGGGGCATCTATTATAGCTGATTTTACCACTCCAAGTGTATCACACTTGTATGGCCTTTCCCCTATCCCTCTGTAGACTCCTTAGACCCCTTGGACCATTTTTTGTCCTTTGATGTTTCCTTGACCATCCCTAAAAACATGTGAAAATCCATATACGCGACTTTTAAACCCATAATCGCGTATATACGCGGGTTTGACCCCTAAAACCGCGTACATCGAGATGTGTGCATAATCTAAATCCTTTTGGAGTTTTCCTTGACATGGATCCGACTCACTTGACTCCTAGCCTTCCATATGCCTTGAGATCACTTGGATTCAACCTTTCATTACCCCTTTGAAAAGCTATATAAGGAACTCTTTGGTACATTGAAGGCATAAGAGAGAATTGAGAGCAAAGAAACTATAGTCCATTGTTGCCAGAACTTGTGCTTGAGTTTGCATCCCTTTGTCCCTTGGAGCACTTTTGTGTTCTTCCCAAGCTTGCCTCTTGCTTGTGAGCTTGCTATTGAGAGATGGAGGATTGAGGTGGTGGAGACCCAAGTGGGGGATTCAGTTTCTCCGATTCGCAGACGTGCCGACAAAGGTTGTATCCATTGTAATCTCTGATTTTATATTAATAGAAATATCTTTTCCTGTCCAATAATGTACGTTTGAATGAATATTTTATCCATGGGATGATTTCAAATGTTTATACATTGTTGATTATATATGCTAGAATAGATCTAACACCAAGATATATAGTATGCTTATCTTGTTTACTTGTTGTTGAGGATGTGATTAATCAATTCAAGCTGAAGTTGAAAAGCTCAACGGGGATCTACTTCAACCATCCGGAATAAGGTACGAGGTCTGATCCTTTAGTGTTAGATGTTTAATTTCTATTGCATATTGGAAAGGATTGATTTCTGGAGTCAAGCTGTCTGTTGTGGCACCCCAAGCCATAGGAATTTCTCTCCGTAACATCTTCCTCTTCAATATTCTTTTCATTTTCAAAATCAACATCTTCTTCAACATGTACATCATGACGACTCAAGTTAAATACATTATCAAGCGTTGTTTGTCTCCCATGTTTTTTAGGTCGACCAATTCTAGACATTGCTTCTCAATAAATTACATCGCAAAAAAATTCATTCATGATCCTCATAGAAGCCCATAAAAAATGCAGTTGAGAAATAGAAGTATGTGAATATCTACAATTTATCTATAAGCCTATAACCTGAAACCATTTTTAAAAAAAATACCAAAATAAATATTGAACAGATTTTTATTTTTGCATAACTAAACAATAAAAAAAGACATACATGTAAGGAAAAATATTATAAATTTTTTTTCCTACAAGCAACAAATATTATGACCTTTGGATATGGACTGTTGGCATAACTGAACCCATCACAAACCAGTGAACAACATTGAATAATCAGCTTCAATTAAAATAAGTAAATTAGCAGAGCCACAAGTAAAGTGGCCTACGAANCAAAAGTATACAGTGTGGGTACTCGTTGGATGCAGAATCAAATTCCGCATCCAACGAGCTCTCCCGATCGAAATTTGAGTAAAAACACAGGGAGATATGTTGAAAATACTA
>LPNX011125979.1:313820-369999 GCA_001517045.1 Pseudotsuga menziesii | reverse complement strand
TATTAAACAAAGCCTAAAATATATAATTGTATATCCATTATTCATACCAGATTGGTAGAGTTAATATAAGCACAAAACAAATACTATTAATAAAAAAATTGATTTGAAAAAAACAAAAAACAAATTTCTTACCTATTTCTTTATCCACTCTTTAATTNTTATTGAAATTCTATTGGTTCTTGAATTTCAACTCACAAAAACTTATTTTGGCACATTTTCTTATAAGGCCCATTTTAGACCCCAAATTTCCTCTAATGTGAAATTGAAATTGTGTAATTAATTGTGTGGATTCCATTTATTTGGTTGTAGTCTTACTTTTGGCCTTTTCCATGATTTTAATAGGGTGCATTCCTAATTCATTCATTTTAAAGGACGATTTAAAGGCAACGAAAGGTAGTACAAGTCNTCAAGCAAGTCCAAAATCTGAGATAATATCTAAAAACCTATCAACATAATGAAAGAAGTTGAAAGCTAGTATCTAAATCACCTGTGACCTCACCGAAAATAACCTACAAGCTCACTAAGTAAACCCTGTATCTAAATCACCTCACCGAACAGGGTACATCTAAATCACCTCACCGAGAGGAACGTCCAAGGTCACTAAGTAAACACTATTCATTCAGTCACTGTGTAGCAAACCTGGAGGTCACTTAGCAAGCATTGTTAATTGAGTTAATCATGTAGTAAACTTCGGAAGCAGAGGCTAGATGAAGATCTACTATTTAAATTCGGCAGCAAAGGCTAAATCTACTATCTAACATAAATAGATTTCTATTAAATAGATATACTATCTAACTATATTTCTATTGATTATGGATTTCCATCCATCGCTTTTCTGGTAAATGGATCTGNGATAATCTAGATGTTATGGCTAAAAGATTACCTTGAGCTCTCTCTGGTGTTGCCTTGCCTTTAAGTGGTTCCAGTGCTTGCATGAGTACTCCATTAACACTTCTACTTGTTGTGTGAGTAGTTCCTATCCGTCCACTCCCTATGCACTTATAATGCTTTCAAGATTATTACCCTTACTATGGTTCACTAAGGGAATGAAAGATGGCCAATTACTTTATCCGGCACTTTAAACTTGCCCTCTCATGCTACAAGACTTTCCATGATTTTAATACTGAGCATTCCTAATTCATTCTTTTTAAGGGACGGTTTAAAGGCATCGAAAGGTAATATAAGTCCAGACTCCAAAGGTGCTCATAAACAAAGAAAAACACTAGTGGTTAGGGACTTGGGAGATGCAAAGCCATAGCGAAGTGAACCAACACGCCTAATTTGACGAGGCCAACTTGTGGAATACGATGGTATTGAACTCTGAGCCAAGAATCCTGATTAGAGAGGGTACACCAACCATCAATGCCATCACTAGAGAAGAAATAACCAGGAACAATCATCAAAGAAATAATATCAAGGTTATAATATCCATCTTTGACTTGATTAAGGTTATAATATCAATCTTATCGATTCAAACATCAAAGATATCAGGGACCAAGGTTCACCACTTTTACATAAAACTTTGACAAGATTTTGAGTATATATGTTTTATCATGAATTTTGGAATTTTATCATGAATCTTGGAATTTTACTATATAGAGGTTTAGGTAAATCTCCAAGTTTTTGCCCATTTTCAAGATCCTAAAATGACTTGGAAATTTGGAATCCTTAAAAATTTAAATGAATGGAGTGTCCATAGGAAAAGCCTAGATCTACCTAACTAGAATTCATGACACATTTAAACATATTGCCATCATATTCCACCTTTTACAATCAAAATGTCTCCTAGAATACCATCAAATTCATGGTTTAGATGGAAGGTTGGGCTACGGGCCTTATCCCAACAATGGGGCCCAAACTATTTGTTTCCATAATCCAACCATTCATACTTATTACTGTAGAGACTCTAAACTCATCTTACCCCAATAAACTTCTCGACTAGGGTTTTTCTTACAAGTAGACATGAAAATTAAAGGGTTAACTTCCATACATAACTCAGTTTTCTAAAATTGGAAAAAAATTTATATTTTGAAATTTATCATACAGGAAAATTATATAATGAGTTTCAGGACTCCTCAGAGGACCCCAAATTCCAATATTTTAAAAAGGAAAGTTCATAAAATATGGCTGTAGCTTATGTTCTACACAATGATCTTCACCCACCACTAGAGGAACTCTACCCACAAGAGTTAATGACTCTGCACCTACGCTTCCAGGATCCTCTCATTGGGGAGAGCTACCTCCACCTTTAAATTCATCCACCAAAACTCTTAATCCAATGAATCTACATTCCATCTCACAGTTTTTGGCTCTAAAACACTGTAAGTTATGATAGAAGGCCAAAGACCCACCTCTTGGAAAAAAGTATTTGACCACCGACATTTGAATAGTTATGGGAAGATAACCAATCATATTTAAAATATGACCTTATTTGATGACATTTAGAAACCATATTAAAAAAAACTCACAATGATTCATCCTAAAATCATATTTAAAATTTGACCTTCTTTCATCCTATTGTTTTACATATCCAATCATTCCAATTCAGATTCTAACTAAAACTGCCTTACACTTGTTTAAAAGAGATTTAACAATGTGGATAAACTCTTGTTGGAGGCCATAATATCTGAGCATTTTTATCTTCGTCACGACTATTGGAGCCGGACGATTGAATGTATGAATAGACCCAAAGCCCTACTGACATTGACCAAGAAATAGAAAGTAACCAGCAATGCAAAATTGCTATGGCCATGAACGTATTGGATGAATAAAAAACATGTTGAATGTACTGGATCGGACAAATATATGAATACCTAAGCATGTTGACAGTTTCCTTTGTAGTTTGTACTCCCTGGTTTTGAGTTGTAAAAATTTTATTTGTTTTATTTTGGAAACCCACAAGGAACTAACATTTCATAAACTGTACAGTGCTGCCCTTTCTAAATCATGACTCATGACTCACATGATATTCGATTGTATTGTTGCCTTGACCAAAGGTAGGTAACTTATTCGTGACTGGTTGATGGATTATTTGGGGCTGGCCTTTACGTCTTCCATTTTGTGTAGTTTATTATTGATCATGGCCATAACTCAAGTCTACAAACACCTGTCTCGCACATGGGAAAGGCTTTTCCTGGGACGGTTCGTCGATTTGTTCAGATGATGGCCACTTCTATATTCGCCATTGTTGCAACTTGCAGTAGTTTTGTAAAAGCACGGGTGGTGGGATGTGAATCGTGATGTTATGTGTCATCGTCTCACAATCACGAGTTCAACATTTTAGTCAAATAAAAAACAACAAAAGCATTGTCGTCATGAGGAAGAAAGGTTCATGTATCAAACACTGATGACCCTAACTATTCCCACAAACAGAAATGGCATAGCTTCTTTGCCAATCAAAGATTCCAGTTGTTGGAGCGGGCATATGTCCTGAACAGTCCCATTCATACTTAAGTTTAAAGGGTTAGGACTTAGGAGCGTGGGATGAAATTGAAAGGCACGCTTGGTAAAATAGATTTAAAAGGATGCCTGGTAAAACTCCATTACTTGACATTACACAGAGTATGTAACCCTCCATAGAGAAACCACAGTGCAGAGCCCAAGACAACTACCCGCCGAATGCTAAGTTCATATTAAGCAATCCATCTCTAAATTTTAAATGAATTAGTGGGAAGTGCTAAAAAACAAATTTGAAATCCAGAATAAGATGGATAAAATAGTGTACATTCCTGTAACTTCATTTTTCTGCTTAGCCGAATCACATTCACTAGTTCTTGCTTCACTTATTTCGATTTCGAGTGATCCCAGGCTCCATGAGTCCCTACAAATTGGTTTATTTTGGGTCATTTAGAGATGCCAACTGCAAATTGAAATGGCTAGGCAGTGGGTGGGCTGACTCCTTGATCCTCGAACAGCCAGGTCAAAACACAAACCTGGAACTCCCCTGCACCAGCAACTTGAAACCCCAGGTCCAAAATGCAACTTTCCAACAACGAACTCCAATCTCCCTTGACCAGCCAGAACAACACAACCTCTCCAGTTCAACAATTCAAACAAGAAACCCCACCAAATAGGAACTCTCAACGCAAAGGACACTGGAAACGTAGACTGCAATTCCCATCCACAGGAAACCGAGAACTCCATTTCGTAAATGCAAGATTGAACCCCAATTTCCTTCCATGGACTAGACTGCAACTCCTCTAGTCCAACAATTCTAGCGAGAAATGTCACAAAATAATAAACCCGTGAATCATGATCAAATAAAAGGAAAATGAAAACCCGATGCAATCCATTATCCCATCCAAATTCCAATGTCCATGATCCAATTTCATCGAAATTGTACCCACTACATTGATGTCACAACAGTAGAAGACATCAATACATAATCAATACATTTAAAATCAAAACAGTGGAAGCTGTGAGCGGACTTGTCACTCAGGGGAGGCTTCCATCCCATTGGAAATGGTAAATTCTAATTAATAGTTATCCGTAACAATTAAATTTTAACTAGCCAAGGCCCAGCTCCAAGAGCCAACTTCTAAGCTTGGAAAGATGTGTCACGTGCCATAGGTTGCAGTGATCACGATTCATGAAATCACGAATGATGAATCACCATGTATTTTGGGTGATGGGTCCCACTAAAAACTAGAGTGACAAGCCCCACTAAAAAACTTTTAAACTGGCAGATTTTGGTGTTGCCCTTCAAGCAAAATTTTAATAAACCATTGACACTTTCATTATTGACGGGCCTATTAACGAATTAATTTTTTTTTGCATCTTAAAAATAATTTCAGTCTTCTATGACGGGTAAAATGGTGCTTAAGGGGCCTTGAAGGCTTCAAATTTGAAGCCTGGTTGTCATCGAAAAATGGATTAAGGGCTGCACAGAGAGAACTCAACGTGCAACATGGTATAGTGTGGCTAAAGGATGTGATGGACAAAAGGTTCCAAAAAAATGTGAAGAATGTCCAAAATTTGGGGATCAAAATGAAAAGTTGAGGCATGTTTGTGGGGAGGCCTTCATAATGTATTTATAGGATGATCCAAGGTTTTCTGACCTATGGTATTGGTATTTTTCCATGGTTTTTGACCCATTATCATTTTATGGTTTTTTGTCCTTTTTAGAGAGAGTGGGTATCAGGTCACAATAAATGCTCAACTTCCTTGTATTTATGGGGGAAGGAATAATAATGTTTTGGACCATTTTTGGCGGAATTTTAGTTGTGAAGGTCAAAATGGAGGAAATAATGGTGGGACTATGATGTATAATTATGGTTTGGACCATAGAGAGCTATGTGGACAATTTTTGGTGTTAAAAACATCCAGATCTGAGGTCATATTTTAAACTCTCATTGCCTTCTAGATCATGTACGTCAAATGCCTGCATTTAAAACGTCTAATAGGTTTCACTAGAGATTTTGATAACCAGATTCTTCGGTGGAAAATTTAGTTTTAAAACAAATCAAATGCTCGTTGTTTCATTCAAATTTTCTGTTCAATAACCATCAAGACTTACAGCAGGTGAAATTAATGGTGTTCGATCAAATAGCTTAGAAACTACTCAAATTGGGTTAAAAGAAAGAGAGAACTCTTGTAGAATATTAATCCATTTTATGAAAGAGATTAGTTTACATAGTTCATCTTTCCTCCTTTTTTGTAGTTATGAATATTATATGGTGAAAAACATGTCCAACCCTTTAGGTTAGAGTGGGTTCTCATCAAGTTGTTAAAAAGTCTTTGGACTCACTAGTGGCTTATGGAGAAGGGTTTTTCATGTCCACTTATTTAATATACATGGTGTCTATGCTAAAATGGAATTGGACAACAAGAACCTATACATGTTTATTGTTCAATTATTTAGAGTAAAAGTACAACTTTTTTTATTTTTTTGATATTTGTAATGGGTTTGTGGCCCATGTTTATACATTTATGTTTAACCAACAAACTCCCATATTCACTATGGAAGCTAGAAATGTTATCAAAGAGATTGGAGATTGGTTATTATATGAACATTTCTCTTACATCATAATTCATCTCTTCATATATTTCCTAAATATGTTTCATACATCTTGGTATTGAAGGCAATCGATTTACAAACTATAATAACTTAATCTTAGACATTAGTGTAATGGTAATCTATTGAAAAAATTTAAAAAGGATAATGTGCATTTTAACTTAATTTAGGTGCATGAGTGGAAAGTGTGTCATGCATTCAAAAAGTAAGAAATTGAATAAAAATATGGAAATTAAATAATAAAAAGGGGGCAAGGCCAAGAGGAGGGGGGGCATTTCTTGTTGCTTGATTTTGGGGTTTATTGCTTGTTATGATAGTCTTGGCTTGTGTGTGCCTATTAAGAGGAAGTATAAGGAGGAAGAGAGGGTGAAACATACATGGGTATAGAAATAGAGTAAAGAGTTATCGTATCACTTGGCCTGGCATAGTCTTCAAAATTGTTCAGGGCTCAGGGGCATCAACTTTGGTTTTGGATTTGTCAAGTGGAGAGTTTCCCCCTCAACTATTGTTGCAGATAGAGGATATGGTAACTAAAGGATGACAAAGGATGCATGCAGGTAAAGTTGGTCATCCATTGGGTAAGTAAAGATTCTTCTCATTGGGTTACCGTTCAATTTTCTCTAGTTATCTGATATTATTTTTTTGATTGATTATATACACTTGATGAAATGAGTTCTTTCTGATTTTTTTCAAGTAATATGAATTATATTAGGGTTAAAACTTATATAATCTTTTGGGTTTCTACATAAACAATTGTCACATGAATCACTCTTTCTTTGATGAATAACTAAAAAATATTATGGCCTTATTTGCTTCTTACTCTTTTGATTTATACTTTGTTGAATACCAAGCATGCCAAGAAGGAGGAAAAACAACTTGATGGCATTTGGTTTCACTATGCAGAATTCAAAAGGCATGATCCAAAACAAAATCAAAGAACATTGTAAATCTATCAAATACACCACATCATATCACTATGAAAATTATTAATTTAATGCTATATTCCAAGGAATTGAGACCTTTGAAGATGTTCTTAGAAGGATTGAGGACATTTAGGACAATCAAGAAAAAAAAATTGTCGTTTCAAAATGAAATACTTGAGACATTTTAGGAAGAGAAGAATAAGATCCAGGGCACATAATTCATTCAGTTAGAATCAACCCATGGAAATATAAATGATTATAAGAATAAGGATAATTCTCCACAAGACATGCAGCTCAAATAATAAGGCCAAGGTAAGTTGGATAAACCTTCTAAAGAAGAAGTACCAATAGAGTTGATTGAAGACTCAAAAAAACAAAGAAAAATGTACCACTAAAGGTAATCCAGGTCTGATCACTATGACTCATGAGTTTCCTACAACTTCACCAAGTATTATAACATCCCAAGATTCTAAATTTATTTTATCAATTTCATCGACTATTGTAGCTACACTTAGTTCTACCATCGATGGAGAAGTGGCACCTACAATTCTTACTTGGATGATTTGCAACCTATAGAAGAAACAATAGTATCCCTTGGTGACTACTTCGTTAGCATATCTAAGAAGGGAGTCATCAAGGGAATGCCCCAAAAGAGAAAATTTAACAATATTGAAAATAAATAATCTAAACATGTCTTAATTTGGAATGTTCTACAATAGGATCAAGAGAAATTTGTTGCATAAACAACTTATACCCAAAAAGGGATTTTTCTAGTGCTAATGTGTGGTATGTCAATGAACTTTCAACAAAATTGGATGGGATAAAAGAACACATAATTTATTTGTTGGAAGAACTGAGGAATCAAAGGTCTTCAATGGAAGATGAATAGTTCTAGCAAACTAATTGACTTGAAGAGAAAT
Organism: Pseudotsuga menziesii; assembly: GCA_001517045.1. NCBI lineage: Eukaryota > Viridiplantae > Streptophyta > Pinopsida > Pinales > Pinaceae > Pseudotsuga > Pseudotsuga menziesii. The sequence goes on along the minus strand of LPNX011125979.1, from coordinate 362,143 downwards.
ATAGTTTCTAGGTTGATCATTTGAAAGATCAACATAAAGAGTGATGCAGACAAATTTGGGGGTCCCTCAAATTATTGGACCTGTGGGTTATGGGCCCACAATATGGACTTAAATGTCCTGGGAAGCAACTATACCTCCACTAAAACTTGACATCCTTTCCAAAGCTAGCATATCTTCTAACCTTCTTCATCAAGGCAAACTTCAATCCAATGGTGAATTGGATTTTCATAAACATCAGTGAAACACCTATGGACCATCCGATATCAACACACTTAAATCCATGATGAACTAGAACTTTTATAAACTGGTTTGGAAAGGGATTTTAGGTCCAATCTAGGCGCTAACATTTCATGGATTTCTCCATGGAAGAATCATCCTCGACACTTGATTTTTTGAATCAACAAATAGGACATCAATGCTATAGAATAATTTATGAAAAATAATGCCATGTTCTCAGTTGTAATCTTTGTTTTCTCTTCAAATTTAAAAAAAATGCAAATATTACAAACAAAATCTATCAATGTGAATTAATCATGAACTATAAATCCACCACTCATTCCACACATGATGAAAATATTTGCGGGTCAATGGGAACTACAATTGGAGGGAAAAGAAAAACAAAAGGAAATGGATACATATTTTAAAGAGATAGAAAAGGAACTAGTTTCCCATATTTATAAAATTAATTGCATCACAAAGATGGAGAAGCCACTCTTTTTTGTATAAATAGGAATTTCCTTATGAAGAGAGGAGGTTGGAATTTTGAATATCAAACTTGTATATTGTCATGAGTTTGAATTTAAGATGAAAGATCTATAATTTTTTGGAAATATCAGTTGAATAAATGTGTCATATTGTGCTCTATAACTTATATGAGTTAGTGCACTTTTGTTATTTATTCTTGTTCACCGAAAATTCTTTTTTTTTGTGATATGTTTGAGTTTTTCTTAAATTGATGATAAACTAGATATGAGAATGTGTAATATATTTTCTAATTATTTTTAATATGGATATAATATATGCATGTGAACTTAATAGGTTATTGAATCTATGAACTATTTCTTTCATTTAGCATCTTATTGTTTGTTCATATATCTATTTATTGCAATTATGCTCCTAGATAGGATATTAAGAACTAATTCTTAACAACGACATATTACTTATTACTTTTAGTCTTTGGGATAATTTAGTCATTATTTGTTCAAATAAATTTGATTTGTTTCTTTTGGTGGCTATTTGAGCCCACATATTGGTTGGAATTTGATACACCAAATGAGAGCAGATCTAACTGGAATATTCCATAAGTTAACTCTCCCCTTTCTTTAGGAGGAATTTTTTCACCTATGAACAATTTGGCACTAGAAGGAGGGCTTGCATGCTTGACACGAAGCATACACCGACGAACTAGTTGAAAAAAAATCATGAGAGGAAAATTTAAAATATACTAGATAAAATCTATTTACGAACCTGCCTAATCCAGTACAACCTTGATTACCTTATAGACTAGAAGATCTGTAATCAATACTAAACAATTATATGACCTAACCCTGTAAATGGATAAAATAGAGATGAACTTGATCTAAATCTGGGAACCGGATGAAAAACGAAGACAGAGGGTGAAGGACTAGTTGGGGTTTTTTGGAGGAAGAAAGACTAAAGGAAGCATGGCAGAAGGAAATGGGGGAGGCGGGAAATCCTCCCTAGGTCCTGACTCGTAGGGATTGAAGATCAGGGATATCCTGATAGATCTGGATCATGCCCAGAACCAAGAAAAGGGATCAATGGTATGGAATCTAGGGAAGTGCATGTCGAAAGAGTACCTGATTCCATCCATGCCAGTCAAATCCTTGAGGATAAGAGACTAAATCCAATATATGCTAAGTCACGCATTGATATGGAATTTCATGGGGATGCAACCCTTGGAAAAATCCCTAGTGTGGTGGATCAATTCGACCTAGAAACCCAAGGGACACTATAATCTCCATATGGGTTACAAAGGGTTCTTCACTATCTCTTTCATTAACTTGGAATATAGGAACAAATTTATTTATGGAGGGTCATACTTGTTCTACTCAGTGAGCCTTTTCTTGAGACCCTAGAAGGAAAATATTTTCCTAAAAAAGGAAGATATGAAAGTTGCGCCAGTTTGGATAAGGTTGTATTATCTTCCAAGTGAATACTGGGATCTAGAAATTTTGGAGGACTTGGGGAATTGTCTGGGTAAATTTATCAAAACCTCAAAAAGAATGTGGATCCATTGCTACACATCCTATGCAAGGATATGTGTTTATAAGGATCTAACCAAAGAGTTACCAGAATAAATTTGAATGTCATGCGAGGATAAAGATTGGGTGCAAATCCTAGACTATGAATAGATCCCATTTTGGTGCCGAATATGTCATGAATATGACCATTTATTTAGGTATTTACCCATGAACAATCCAAAGACAAATCTATGGAAGGATAAGGAGCATAAGGAACAAGGTTTCAAAAGAGTCCCATCATAGAAAAGAGTAAGGTGAAAGCAAGACAACCAAGAGGTGCATAAGAGGATAGTTGTCTCAAACAAGTTCAAGGCTCTGGAAGATTGTGAGGAGGAAACCCCATACAATCAATCTACGGACAAAAAAGGTCCCTCACCCCCAGTAGAAACACTCAAATCCTCCACTCAGATGGAGGAGGAAACCTGGGAAGATAATGTGCAAGAAGTGGTTGAGCCTGATATAGGTGATGAAGCTGAAGACATGGATATAGATGATTTAGATCTTGAGGGAATTGAGAAGGAATGTGCAGATAAAGGGAAAGGTTATGTCACGCAGGAACAAGTGATCCTCTTAAAATAAGTTATCCTTAAATCTTGTTCCTCCAACCAACTTGGGATAAGCTCAGGGTCTTAGAAGGAAATGAAACAGAAATTTGAGGATCCCTCTAAGAAGACGAGGGGGAAGACAAACAAATAGAGGGTTCTATAAGTAGGTAGGATTTTGGTAGAGTCAGGTAAGTACCCTACCATTAAGGTTGCACTAGGTCTATAAATTTCCCAATGAATATCTTGTACTGTAACATCAGGGGCCTAAATAGCCCACGAAAAATCAATATCGTAAGTAAAAAGATAAAGAATACAAATCTAATCATTTTCTTTATGCAAGAGACAAAGTGTCAGGCGATTCAGATCCAGGACTTCAGCAAGAAAATATGGAAGCGAATTGAAGGGATGGGAATGGATGTAAGAGGGTACACGGGATGCTTAGTCATACTCTTGGATCCTACCCGAGAAAGCCTGGAAGGTTTCCAAGGGACTAGGTGTATCCTATATGTATATTTAAAAGTTGTAGGTTTTTCAGTTACAGGGGTTGTAAGGAATGTGTATTTACCCCATAATGCAAGGGATAAGAGATATTTCCTCCAATATCTCTGAAAAATTAAGGAAGGAATGGCCAACAACCACTGGGTGGTGGGAGGATATTTCAATCTCATCACGTCTTTGGAGGATTAAAATTGGGGGAGGCATAGACTGGAGGATGAATGCAAAACTTTTAGAGACACCAAAGAGGTGATGAGATCATCATGGATATCATTCCTGGGCATCGTGGATATCATTCCTGGGGATGGATGGTTCACTTGGAATAATAAAAGAATGGGGGATAGACATATAGCATCCAGACTAGACCGGTTTCTAGTTACTTAATATATTGTAGAATTTGGGAGCGAGATCCATTGTGCAATGCTCCCTAGTATGGGATCAGATCATTATCCAATTGAACTAATGTGGAGTGGACTGGGATCTCAATTAAAAAAAACCTTCAGGTTTGAATATTTTTGGATGGAGCACCCAGACTTTGACAAGAAAATTGGGTCATGATGGGAAGCGCTGAGTGAAAGAGATGAACCGAGCATGTACAAACTCCAACAGACGTTGAAGGGCCTGGAAGCTAAGATTAAAAATTGAATAAGGAATAATTCGGTAATATATTTTCATACAAAAATATTCTAGAAGGTTTCTTGCAGGAGGTCCAATCCATTGGGACAAATGAACAATATTCCCTTGACCTAAAAATGGAGGTACTAAGCCTCTTTCCCAAAATAGAGGAAAGGAAAAAACAGGAGGAAATCATATGGCGACAGAAACACAAAAATTTTCCAACACTTGGTCATTCTGCACAGAATACAAAATAAGATTTTTGCAATCAAGAATGCAAGGGTAGAATGGGTGGAAACTAGGGAAGAAATAGAGACCACTCTAAACCATTATTTCAGTGACATTCTGTGTGAACCAAGGAAAGATAGGTGGGAATACATTGAAAAGATAACAAGAAGCATCCCATATCTAGTTATTCATGAGCAAAATGATCTTTTGATGAAGTGGATAACCCTCAATGAAGTGGTTTTCTAGATGAAAAAAGGGACTGCCCCAGGGCCAGACAGTTTCACAGTGAACTTCCTCCACCATTTCTGGGAAATAGTCAAGATGGAAGTGTGGAGGATAGTTGAGGATTCCACAGTTTCCAAGAGGATCCTTCCAACCTTCAATGCTACCTTTCTCACTCTTATCCCTAAAAGTGAAGGTGTTTGTTCCCTGGACAAATTCAGGCCCATAAACCTTTGCAATGTCATCTATAACAGATGGAATTATATTGGTCCACGAAATGTTGCATTCTATCAAATTCTGGAACCTTCCAGGTATGAAGGTGAAATTAGGCATTGCTAAAGCCTATGAAAAACTTAATTGGCATCTCATCCGCAAAATGATAGAATATTTTGGATTTAGGATAGATTAGATTGGTGAAATCGGTCTTACAGGATATGTCGATGTACCTATTTTCCACGTTAATGGTCCCAAAGGAAATCTTGAAGGAGCTCAAGAACTTGCAATGAAATTTTCTATGGAATGGCGCCCATGAACAACGAAAGTGGGATCTTGTAAACTGGTAAATGATTTTTAATCCTAAACACCAGGGAGGGATTGTACTTAGATATATAGAAAAGGAAAATGTGTTAAGTGGGGGACAGCTTTCGTGGAGAAGGGTCTCCCATACCCACGAACCTTGGGCTAGAATATGACACTCTAAATTCGCAGTGCAATGGGATTAAAAAGAACTCATAAGGTTCTCTGAAGATATCCATGGTTCCCACATATGGTGAACATCCTGGCAGGGAAGGAATTTGGTCCAGGACCATAGTTTCTGGGAGGTTAGGAATGACCAAACGACCCGTATTTCGGAGGTTTTTTGGCAACAACTTCCTTCACTAGGACAAGGGGGGAATTTCATCACATCTAGGAGGAATGTATCACCCAAGGTATTATCAATGTCAAGGATATATGGGGGAATTAGGCAGACAATCAATATCTTTGAACGTGGGAAGAAAAGGAATGGTGGGAACGCCTTGGTGTGGGAAAGGAGGTTGATAGACTATAAGAATCCCTCGAAAACATGCGGATAAGAAGGAATGTGAGAGACAAAAAACTGATATGGAGGTATACTCAGAAGGGATCTTTCACAATGAAGGAAGCCTACAACATCATGACAGAGGCTGACATCCAACCCATGGATAAAAAATGAGGGAAATTGTGGCAAAAGAAGCTATGGCCCAAGATAACCATATTCAGCTAGCTTGGATTAAAAAAACAAATATTAATAGGAGAAAACATTAAAAAAGAGGGATGGTAGGGCCTTACCAGTGTTTCCTATGTGATCTTAAAGATGAGACCACTGCGCACCTCCTACATACATGTAAATTTTCGTCCTCCACTTGGGATCATGGGGTAGATATTTTTTGAAGATTAGATTGAGTTAGGAAAAACTAGGCCAATACAATCACAGAATGGTCTAGTAAACCCTTTCAAAATCCCATTCTCAACAAATTATGGGAAATTCTCCCCCATTTTGTCCTCTAGGAAATCTGTAGGGAGAGGAAATCAAGAACCTTCCAGGGAAAGCCCCATCCTGAGAGCAGAGTTCGGGACATCATTATGAGAAAAATGAAAGAAACAATCTGATCGAAAGTCTGGGAAAGTGTGGACTGGGAAGCAACGGAGAGGGAGGATCCATTTTGAAGGCATGGGGACTATCCAGACCCCTACAACCAAAGGTTAGTAGACATAACCCAAATATTACTTCAAGCAACACAAAAATATGGTTCCTCCTCTAGAGGGATTCTTCAAACTCAACTTTGGTGGATCATGGAAAGGAAATCTGGGTCTGCAAGATTACGAATGTATCATTTAGGATTTCAGAGGCGTGTTGATGGGCCCAATGTGAGGGTAGCTGGAAGATTCTACAAGGCATTCAACACAAGGAGATAACCCAACCAAAGGCTTCGAATCGTTATCATGCAGAGAAGACTCTATCCTCGAGATGTTTGAAATGGATAAATCCTATGGATACAAGGCTTCCACTGGCACGAGGTTTTTATTAGATCTAGAAGATCTCCTGTGAGGATGAATTGAGAACGAAAAACTAAAAGAAGTGATCTCTAACAAACTGCATAAGGACACTTAAACATGGTCGGTAATGTTTCAAAATAATATTGTTGTGAAATATAACAGATGAAAAAGAACAATTACTTAATGTGCAAACATGCAGATCAAGATTACTCGTTACAACTATCTTGAGACTTACTCATCAAATAAAATTGGCAAGTGTTTTGTGCAAAGCATTAGAGATACACATCAAATCCAAGAGACAATATTAATTCACAAATCAATATTCAGAGATTGATAACTGATCATCAATGGCATAAAAGATAATGTACACCAAAAAAATACAGATTAAAAAAGTCCATCGATTTCCTGAAAATGGGCATGCCTTAAGTGGATTTCCGTTTTGCAAATTTGGGAGGAAATATCCCTCTTTTTTATTTTCTTCCACTCTTTCATGGACACCTGTATCCAAGTTATGGAAGCATGATGAGCCTTGATCAATTTCTTGATCTCTTGCATCGTGAGTTGATTTATTTGTTGGATCAGTTCCTTGGTATCATCAAACTGTTTTTCCACATTTTTCAACTAAAGCTTAGGTGAAGGAGCCTGACTAATAGGATCCAAGACAGGCAAGTCCAAGTGGGTTAGCAAAGTCTTGGCATATGACCACCTCTACTCAAAATACATATGTCCTTCATTGATTAGAGTCTCCATTGGGTCACAGATACCTTCCCACGTCTCAATGGTAACCTCGATCATTTTGTCATGCAGCTTTTCCAGGATTGGTAAGCCATGCGATTTTTCTTTGATGTGCTTCTGCCAACCTATCACATGTTTAAAAGCTGTAGATTTTTCTCTCATGCGATCATGGTGGGCCTCGAGGGTTTCAGAATGCTTAGTGAACGTGTCATATAACCCTTGCATCTCATCAAAACAAGTGTATAGATCTACCATGGCTTGTCGGAATTCTTGATGCACTTTACAAAGTACCTATTTGAAATCCTATGGTGTCAAACCTAGAAAGGAGGAGTCTTTTGAGGCTAGTTGGCAATCCTTCAGCTACTGACTGATGAGGATAATTTTCTCTTCTTGCTGCTGATTTAGAACATATGGGTTCCCAAAAAGTTGCTTAAGTTGTTCAGCTTTCTTTTTCCACTGTTGAATTCTTGCTTCATGATTTTGCTTCAGTTGGTTAACTTCTTGTTAATGCCTCTGCTCTTCTGTTTCCAAATCTAGTTTATATTTTTGCAATTCCTTTTCTTTATTCCCAAGAGCCAAACTTAGTTGTGAAATTGAGTCAAATTTTTCACCTACAAAAACTCCCATGGAATTTTTTGTATCCAATGCCCCTTTCTGAACGTTAGTGGTATCTGATCTCCAAATAACCTGGTTATGAGCAGGAACCTATCTAGCTAAACTTTCTATGGCTCTCTTGGTTCCCCTCTTTACCACAACTTTGTCCTTTTTTATCTAATAGTTTTTTCCCATTGATACCACTGCATCCTCTCCAAGAGTCTTCCATCACTTCTAGTGATGAAGTGGTTTGGGGCTGGATGGTAACTAGGGGATTGGTTTGAGTCTAAGTTAAGGGGATTTCTATGCTAAGGGGAGGGATATTCATGGGAGCAGAAACAGAGGTAGAAGTAAGGGATGTGAAAGAATAAGATGTAGACAAAACTTCTTTGTGAGGAAGAGTCATAGAGGTAGAAGGAATGTTCACCTGAGGAAGTTGGGAAATTGGGGACGTTGAGATAGGGTGAGGTGGTGAAAGGGGAAGAGGAGAAGTATGACTGGGTGAGTCAACTGAAATTTTGGGAATGCTAGTAGTAGCTTCCATCATCGGTGAGAGATTTATCTCGGAGTATGATTGTTGGGAAAATTATGAATCTAGCTTAGTGTGAAAAACTTAGAGATTGGGAATGGATGACAGAAGGGTTGTCAAGACAGCTTCTGGGAAAGTAGCAGGATCTTCCTTCACTTCCAAATCACTATGCATATCATGAATTTTAGTCTGAGATGAAGATAAGGGAATTACCTGTTGTGTAGAAGAATCATGCACATGTGTTTTCTCTTTTTTAACAATAGGGAGCAAAGGCATCGATTTTTATTTTGTGGGTGTTTCCTGTAGTTGAGTCTGTTTAGAGCTCACTTGAATATTTTCTATTATGGGCTGTGTTTTGGCCATCTCTATATGGTTTTGTAGTTGGGAACTGATTTTTTCAAGATTCCTCTTGAATTCTTCCCCTTTATGCAACATATCTTCCATTGAAGCAAGGTGAGGACTGGATGGGCCATTGAGGATACCTTTACCCTTATCCTTAGGTCGAGCAGCAAGGGAAGAAACATAACTTGATGCCTATTCTCTTGCTTCTTTTTCAGTTTCCTCCTTCTGAAGACCTTGTTTTATCTTGATTTTATCTCCCCTTTCATGGAGAATTATTATCTTGAGATCCTTCTGGTACTTGTACAGATGGGACTTGATATTCAGATCAGTGATCTTGTTCATTGCGTCCTGAAAATATGTAGCTGCATGGAAAATGGAATCATTAGGCTCATTTTCATTAACATAATGAAATATAACGTGCTCATGTGCAAAGAGATTCGCCAAATAATACATTGGGTCATGCATTCTCTTGGATTCCTCTCCCAAGTACATAATAGAAATTTCCTTACCCAACAAGGATGCATGGGTGGGGTTCTGTAGCACAAGAGAGCCAAGAGACACAGGAAATTTGGGCAAAGCCATTTTCTTATGCTTAGTCAACTTGGGAAAACCCCCATCCATGACAACCTAATAGGAAAATTCTTGTAGCACCATGTGGTCGAGCACTATCCTGGGAAGCAGGTGGACTGTATTGCTGCCCCAAATTCTTATATAAGAGAAATATTCTCCTACGTACAAGTCACCATAGAGAGAATTTAGTTCCCTAGCACCTTCAAAGAATGGAGGAGCATCACCCTTGAAAATTTTGAAATACATTGACCTGAGAAACAAGTCACAAAGCTCATAAACCCTAGGGATGAAGTTGTTGTCCCACATATCGAAGCAATATATATGTACAGGTGGAGATTTCTCATCCCAATACCAGTTTAAATCCGGGAAAGAAGAAGATGCACATAACGCGTCAATCATGAATCCTGACATATAGAAGGCCGACTTTCAGTTGGTCAGGGTTTTCTGGTATTTCTTTATTTCTTCTTGCAAATTGCAAGATAGAATTTGTGCCCAATTAAAGGAATCACTTGTAAGCAAAATATGGTGTTCCATAGGAACCCACTGCACTCTGAACGAGGAACAGTTTGGTAACCCATATAACTTATAAACATGGCTGCCAATAACGAGAAAGGTTCTACGAACTAGGAAATTGGATAAACCAGAAGTGAAGCGGGAACGACTAATGTTGGGTCTTCCAGCCAGGATTTGACTAGCTCTTCGTAATTGAACCTAGAGAGAGTTTTATCAAAAAAAATTGATGAGATAAGATGTTTGGGAGGTCCCAAAGAATAATACCTAGCGAACACATCAGGATGAAATGAAGAAATATGGGTATTATTAGCGTCATGAAATGAGCGCCCCTTAGGGTCAACATGGTCCAATGCCCACTTGACAAGGTCTGTATAGAGCATGAAAGGAGGTATGGTAGCGATGCAATGGAGCCAAGAACTATGAATATTGAGATAAGCAGCTTGGTCGTGAGTAACATAGGAAAAATAGTCATTTTCAAAGACAGAGTAAATTCTAGACCAGTCCAGATATAGAGTATCAAATACACACCCACTAGTGTCAATAAAAACACCAACATTGGGGTATTTGTTATTTTGCTCTTGTAGAGCTGTTTTTGACCTGGTGTTCCTAGACATGATGGATGCCTTATCTGACTGAATCTTGGACACCATGTCTGATAATGACGTGAGTTCAATTCTAACATAAAAAATGGTCAAACGGTGAAAAATTATCGGTGAAAACTCTCAAAAGACCACAAGTCTGTGTGCTGGTAAAAAGAGAAAATGCAAAGTAAAAAACCATGAGCACAATGAAAAACCATAGGAAAAAATGATAAAAAAACACTCGTAACTTTGAACCTTAAAGTCCAAAACCCAAACGGCCAAAATAACCTGGACTGTAGATTTTGTATGCATGGACGGCTGAGATCTAGTCAACGGAATAGAATACAGGATTTTACAATTTCCAATTTTCATAGTTTTTTATTTCCAATATCTGAAAATCAAGAATATGAAATCGGGAAATGAACATTCATCCAAGAAGGATGTGGAGTTTCCGGTTTCCAACATCCCAAAATCAAGAATCGGAAAGGTGGATAAATCATAAATTAGAAATGATGATTCTGATATCCGACATTTGAAATGTCAAAAATTGGAAATTGGGAGCACACCAAATAAATTTAACAAAACTAAAGTTTTTTGGTTTCCGACATGCAGAAATCAGAACAGTGACTTTTCTTTATTTGAAAAGATAAGGTTTCTGGGATCCGAAATGTAGGAACTCGAAAATCGGAAAACGGACTTCATCTTACCTCCAAATAAAGGGATTTCTTCTTTCTGATTTTGGAAAGAGGGGATCAGAAGCTTAATAGAATTTTAAAAAATACATAAAAAGGTCTCGAAAGCCTAAAAATACAAAAAAAACAAGGTTTAGTGAAGAAATGTATTCAATCTAAACAAAGCAACAAAGAACTCCAAACTTGGTAACCTCCCTGAGTGAGGTATGACTAGAAAAACTAGTCAATGGGGTCCCTCATTTTGATGATTCAAAATGGGGATATATTGCAGGAAGCAACAAATGGCGACTTGATGGGGAGGAATAGTTATCTCTGGTTACCTATACATGAAATTTCAAAGAAAACATGCCAGTATAAAGATGTCGAGTCGAACAGTAAACTCAAATGAGAAACAACCAGATCTAGTAGAGAAAAATACATTATTGATATCACATGCATCCACGATCATTGATAATAATACTCAATAGATTGGAAAGCTATAAGAAATGCTAAAACATCCCCATGAAGAAATATCAATGATAAGCAGTTAAAGATAAGCTTTTGCGCATGAAAACCCTGGGTTTATGTCATGACCTTCTAAACAAAATCACCTGGGTAATAGGATTTTTTTTGTTCTGAGTATTTACAATACTTTCTTCTCCTTTTTTTTTGAGATAACGTATACAAATAAGAACAACCCAATTGTGTCAAGAACACTGTCCTGTTAGGGAACAATTCCATACACAGATTTTACCTAGAAACTGAACAAGCTAGCTCTGTATTTTTTATTTTGGTCCCAGGTGACAAGGGTGGGATTAGAAAAAACCTGAAGGTTAGAGAAGCTATTATAGATGTCCTAGCATAATCACCATAGTATCAGGAAGAAATGAAAAATTGTCCTCAACAACTTCCCCATTATTATGAGGACGATAAAGATAATAATCATTAGAAACGTGGATTTTAGTCCAGAAAATGCCGACAATAGATCCTAGATTGCTTTCCCATAAGGATATTAGTCCAAACCCAAGTAAAAGTTCCTGACATATTAAGATTAAAATTGTTGGTAAAGGTTTGAGATAAACTGCTTGACCAACAGGCATTTAGCTGTTGTAGGAAAATCAAGTTTTGTAAAATAAAGAAAAATAGAACAAATCAAAACCAATCAAAACTAATCACACCAATCAAAACCACACACTATGTACAGGTAAGTATAACTTAATTCAAGAGAATATTTCTTAAGGAGATGGACATTTATCAGGTGTCTGTAACACCTTCCAACGTTTGCAAGTGAACAATACCAGGACCAATCTTTTCTGTAATAATGAATGGTCCTAACCACATACGTTGAAACTTTGTGTAGTCTCATTTTTCCTTGTGGGGTTTTTCCCACTTAAGTACCAGATCCCCAATCTCAAACTGACAATTCATGGATGACTTATCATCAAACCACCTTTTGACCAACTGTTGATTATGGTAGAGCTTGTTCCTAGACTTCTCCCTTTCTTCTTCTAACTTAAGAAGGGTATCGATTCTATCTTGTAAAGGGGCGGAGTCAGGATCTTGTGAACACGACTGAGCAATATATAATCATGAGAGAAGAAGGTCTGGTGGTAAGATAGCTTCTTTTACGTAGACCAAACAAGAGGGAGAATTACCAATGGAAAATTTAGGAGTAATCCTTTCATCCCATAAAGAATTGAAGAGTTTAGTATGCCAATCCCTATGGCTATCAGCTACAGTCTTCTTGAGAATATTGATCAAATTCTTATTAGAGGATTCTGCTAGGCCATTACATTGTGGGAAAAATTAGTAGAGTATTTTACCTTTATCCACTTTTCAAAGGAATTCTGAGTAAGATCAATAGAGTTAAAATAAGAAGAGTTGTCAAAAACAAAAGAGTCAGGTACTCCAAACCTGGTAAGGATATTACTCTCCAAGAAATATGTGATCGAGTTAGTGTTAGAAACCTTTAATGGGATTGCTTCCACCCAACAGGTAAAATAATTTGTTGCAGTCAGAATATACTTATGCTACAATGAAGAGGGAGGATAGATAGGACCAACAAAATCCAGTCCCCACAATTGGAAAGGGTATTGGACAGTGACAGGTTGTAGAGAAAAGGTCAACTTCTTTAATTTTCCAGCACATTTTTTGCATGGCTCACATTTCCTAACAAGGTTATGAGCATATTAAAACAAGGTGGGCTAATAATAACCTACTATTAATACCTTGTGGGCTATGGTTTCTCTAGAGTAATGTCCACCTATAGGCCCTGTATGTAAATCAACAAAATTTTTATCATCTTCTGGTTTTTCATGGCACCTGAGAAACACACCCTCATAATTCTTGTGAAATAACACATTATAAACAAACTGGTAAGGTGTTTCTTTGATTATCAAAGTCCTACGTTTTTTGAAGTTTAGGGTTGGAGAGGCATGCCCCTGTATGAGATAAAATTTAATGTCATCATACCATTTGGATGGTGGATCAGTAATGACATCAATAGTATCAGCTAACATTTCTTCCTCGTGAACACATTATCGTTCCTACTTTGGAACATTGGATTGGGCTACCAATAAGCATAAACCCTTATCTTTTACCATTTTGGCAGGTTTTATCTCCAAATCGTACTCCTGGAGTGCAGTCATCCAATGAGCCCTTTTTTCTCCCAACTCTTTCTGAATCAGCACGTTTCTTCTTACTGTTGTGTACGGGACTATTACATTTGTCTTCAATTTCAGCAAATAGGGCCTAAAATATTTCACAGACTTGTAGATAGTATACGCTTGTTTTTCTATCTATGTATAATTATATTCTACTCCTTTGAACGTAGAGCTCATAAAAGACACAAGAATTTCAGCATCCTCATTGTTTCTCTGTGAGAGCATAGTGGCATATGAAACGTCAATAGCAAAAGTGTACAATACAAAATCTCTTAAAAAACCAGGAGGAATAAGTGCAGGAGCCTCCATAATGGCCTTCTTGATTCTTTTAAATGCATCCTTTTGTGCATCAGAGTACTTGAATACAACATCATTCTTCGCCAAGTCTTGAAGAGGCCCTACAATCTATGCAAAGTTAGGGACAAATGTTTTGACAATGTTAATCTTTCCTAGGAAATACTACATAGCTTTCTTCGATCGGGAAGGCCGATTTTTTCAATTGCTTCCACCCTTTCGGGGTCAATTATTATTTCGTCTTTAGAAACATTGAAGCCCAGAATTTTACCTTCAGGGACTACAAAAATTGATTTATGTGGGTTGAAAGTAATTCCATATTTTCGACATCTGTAAAACACATGTCTCAAGGCTAGTAAATGAACATGACGTTTCTTAGTAAAAATGGTAATATCATATAAATATACGACAACAGAGCTTTGTAAAAAAACTCAAAAATTTATTTCCATAGCTCTCTGAAAAGTGGCACCAGCATTAATCAGTCCAAAGAGAATCCTCCTGTAGGAAAAAGTTCCCCAGGGTGTCCTGAAAAAGGTTTTTAGTTGGTCAGAGTTTGTCACTAGAACCTAGTTATACCATGAAAAACCATCAAGGAGAGAGAACATCTTTGCACCCGATACTGTTTGTAATATCTGTTCCATGGATGGAACTGGATAGTTATCCTTTTCGGATTCCCTATTGAGATTCCTGAAATCCACACATAACCTAATTTCTTAGTTTTTCTTACGAACAGGAACTAAATTAGAAATCCATTGTGTATTTCTGACAGGAAAACAATTCTTGGTTTTAGGAATTTATCAATTTCTTTCTTTATTGAAGGCTCTAGACTATGATGCATTTTTCTTAACTTCTGTTGATATGGCTTAATATCAGGATTTAATGGTATATTTTGATGGATAATGGACATACCAAAAGTTTTTAGGTCATCATAGGTCCATGCAAAAACATCTTTGTATTCTTTACACAACTTAACCAAATCTCTCTCCTCTTCAGGAGAACAAGTGAGGCCAATATTGATAAACTAAGGATTGTCTTCAGTACCTAGATTGACTGTCTTGTGATTGAGAGTAGAACTCTATCTTTTGCAATTGGGATTACCTTTAAATTTATCTTGAAAATCATAAATCCTCTCTAAGTTCAAAACTAATTGGGAATTAGATTGGAAGGAAAGATATTATCAGACATGTATTTTTCATGTTCAAACTCATCTATGGAAAAGTCTTTAAAAGTATCTTGTGTGGAGAGGAAATATAGAATTTGAACATCATCGTCAAATATCTTCCAATTGGTAATGTTGTCTGATATGGAAGGCCTATACATGAGTTCTATGGAAAATGTTTCAGGACAGAGACCTTCCGATGGGATGAGTCTGGATGTGGTATTTTTCAATAGGTTAGCATCAAAATGTTGTGATCTGGGGACAAACTTAATATGAAACTCTTGGAAAGAATTAGTCATATCCCTTACTAATTTTTGATAGTTCAAAAGATGAAGAGATAGGAAATTGATATGGTTCCTTACTTGTTTAACTATGATCTCTGAGTCACCATAGCACTGAATAATATCAGCTCCCAAATCAATTGCTTTCTTCATCCCTTGTACTAAGGATTCGTATTCCACAACATTATTGGTGCACTGGAACTCTAATCTACATGCAACCATCCATTTTGTACCTTTCGGGTCTATGAGCACACATCCAACACCGACACTATATTTGGACCTGGACCCATAAAAAAAAACGTCCATGAGGATAAATCTAATCTAAAATTTGTATTAACATTATACACATTATGTACAATCTCACCAATAAACGGAATAACCTTACAGTTATTGATCTCTGACAATTTGTTGACATTCCGATTCAAAGAAATATGAACAGGCAAATCACCAAAGCAGGAGTCAAAAGTATAATGTTCAACAACTGAATTTACAAAAACTGTTGGTTCAGTCAGATCATTAAGATCTGTGACTATCTGTTTCATAAGAGGCTCCATGTTTATCTTAATATGATTGGGCCTCCCATTGTATGGCAGCCATAAGTGAGACCAACCTGTGGAAAAATCTCCATTCAATTTTTCAGACTAGTCTCTACTTAACCACATACCATAATTTTCTTGTACATTAGCCACTACAATGTCTATTGTTTGATGTATCCTAGGATCAATAGATAACGTTAAAAGATTTTTTTTTTAACTCACCCAATACTTTTACTCTGGATCTATCTAGCTGCACTATCTGTGTAGGGCAATACTCCCACATGGCGTTTAACTTTATGCATGCTGAAATAGGAATGATGTTCGAAGATGCTCCTGAGTCGATCATATAGTTATGGACATTTCTATTGAAGATCTCAAAAGTAAGCAAGAAAGGTGGAACCTTCTTAGTAGCATATTTTTTATACTCAGGCTTTGTACAAACTTCTAAGTTATGGTTTTGGGCTTCTCTTGATCTATTCAATACCATGTTTTTGGGCAGACCCTCTCTGGTAGATGGTATATTGATAAGTTCAAAAAGAGATATGTTAGATTTATCCTTTTTTAAATCATCAATAAGATTGTGCTCAACCTCAGGAAATACCTTTTCTTTTATCAGGACTGTCTTACCTGTTGTCTGTGGAGATGTTGTTGGTGGAGTGCCTTTTGGTGGTAAGCCTTTGCTCCTCGTATTGTAAGAATGATGCAGATCGAAAATAGCCTCTTTATCTTCCTCGTGTTCTTCTTCATCCATAGGCAGCTCTGAAAAACAATTTATAGTATTAACAAATGGATCGTGTTCATTATTAGGAGGTATAGTTTCTGCAATTTTCTCTCTAACATTATTTTGTGTACTTGGATGAGTAGAGGTTAGAGCTTTGAAAATAGAGTAAATCTCATCAGAAGTAAGTGTTTCCCTAGGTTTTGGAGGTGGTTTATTTAAAGGAGGTTGATAAGGCCTCCTAGGTGGTGGTCTTTCCTGACCTCTTTTATTTCCCTGGTTATCACCATTTTCCCTCTTGAGATCGACCATATCATTGGAAATCCTTTGAAACAATTTCTTCATATTGTCCATTTCATAAGGGTCTTTATATAATGTCGTGGGCTTAGGAGCATGCACTTTCCTTCTCCTAGAAGTAGAAGTTTGTTCATGTTCTAGGTATGGATTGTCTTTAAGACCATACATGTCCTTTTCTACAAGACAAGCCTCAACAAAGGCTATTTGTAGGGTTGTCTTGTGAGCACGTTTGACCCACATAGAAATGGTTGTAGGAAAACCCTTAATGTAGTATGCTATTAGCAATTCCTCAACATGGAGGAGTGTAGTAGGAATCATGTTTTTAAGCAGGAAAACCTCTGATTATAATCTTTCACTCCTTCTTTAGGATTTATTTTAAAAGATGATAACTCAATGACCAAATGTTTTGGGGTACTATCTTCTCCGAACTTTTGGAGAAATAATGTTTTGAATTGTTGCCAAGAGTTCATAGAGACAGATTCTATTGAAAAATACCAAGTCGACGCTTGCCCCTCGAAAGTGTAAGGAAATAACCTACATACAACATCCTCATGAATTACGTTTCTTAGTGTAATAACCTGCATATAACTTTTAATATGATCTTCTGCAGGGATTACATCATTGGATCGAATCTAGGAAACCATTTTTCAGGGTTCTTCAGAATTTTTTGTAATTTCCCTGGGATGATAACTACATCTAAATATAACCATGGTCTATTAAGATCATCTGCCATAGGTCCTTCTGGAACTTCCTATTCTTCTAGTAAATTTCCTAATGGATGTTCTGAAGAATCTGAGGAAGACTCAATGTCTGAGGATTCTTCAGAGGAAGAAGGTGATGAGGGGGGTGTTGTAGGTGGTGAAGCACCGAAAAGCCGAGGTGAATCTTCTAGGAATTGATCCTTCTAATAAAAAAGCTAGTTTTTCTGGACCTCGAAATCTACTGGTTGTTCAAGGGTATTTTGAACACTTGCATTCATGGGAAAAGAATGTCCTGTGGGTAAGTAGTCTGCAAGGCTTCGATTGAGTTCAGCTCTCTGCTCAATCCTTGTGGCTTGGTCTTGGGTTCATTTTGACAACTGTTTAAGCATCAGGGTTCCCCTTGTTGATGAAACAAGGAGAATTTGAGGTGGATTATCAGGAACAGTTTGTACAAAAGAAATGGGAGAGATGGTAGTCGTGTCTTCTACAGGTTCTGTTGTAGACATGGAATCTTATATGTGGCTTCTAGTAATGATAGGTGATCTGTTTCGAGGAGGTTTAGTAGGGTTTAGCTTTGGCATATTTCAAACTGTCCCTCCTTCTAGCTCCATTTGTTGATGGGCCCGATGTGTGGGTAGCTAGAATATTCTACAAGATGGTCAACACAAGGAGATAACCCAACCAAAGGCTTCAAATCGTTCTCATGCAGAGAATACTCTATCCTCGAGCTGCTTGAAATGGCTAAATCCTATGGATACAAGGACTCCACTGGCATGAGGTTTTTATTAGATCTAGAACATCTCCTGTGAGGATGAATTGAGAATGAAAAACTAAAAGGTGATTTCTAGCTAACTGCTTAAGGACACTTAAACAGGGTGGGTAATGTTCTAAAATAAGATTGTTGTGAAATATAACAGATGAAAAGAACAATTACTTAACATGCAAACATGCAGATCAAGATTACTCCTTACAACTATATTGAGAATTACTCATAAAATAAAATTGGCAAGTGTTTTGTGCAAAGCATTCGAGATACACAACAAATCCAAGAGACAGTATTAATTCACAAATCAATATTCAAAGATTGATAATCGAGCATCAGTGGAATAAAAGATAATGTAAACCAAACAAATACATTCACTTGATACACATTACATATATTAATTCCAATACAGAAACATCAAAATTGGAAACAACATATCCATAAAAGAGATATGTTAATCAGTGAGCTGAATAGATTAGGAGATGAGATGAAATTCATTAAAAACATTCAATGAATAACCATGGAACATAATATGAGATAATTGCAATTTTATTAATCTGCAAAACATTACAAAGCAGTAAAACCACAAACTTCCCTGTTATGTTTCAAGTAGTTGTGTCTCCTATGTATTCCTTAAGCATTCTTTTTGAAAACCCCCCTTCTACTTGGAAAAATCCATCCCTAAATAAAATTACAGATTTTACAAGAAAAGAAAAATTCCAAAAACGTGGGATTACAAAATCAATTTTTTTTAGGATTGGCCAAGGGTGGAATGCCTCTTGTCATATAGGTCCATAACTTCATCGATTTCCTGAAATTGGGAATGCCTCAAGTGGATTTCTGTTTTCAAATTTGGGAGGAAATATCCCTCTTTTTTATTTTCTTGCACTCTTTCACGAACACCTGTATCCGAGCTATGTAAGCATCATGAGGAGCCTCAATACATTTCTTGATCTCTTGCATCATGAGCTGATTTATTTGATGATCAGTTCCTTGGTATCATCAAACTATTTTTCCATCTATTACAGCTGAAGCTTAGGCGAAGGTGCCTGACTAATAGGATCCACAATAGGCAAGTCCAAATAGGTTTGCAAAGTCTTAGCATCTGACCACCTCTACTCGCAATCCATCTGTCCTTCATTGATTAGAGTCTCCACCGAGTCACGGATACCTTCCCATGTCTAAATGGTAACCTTGGTCATTTTTTCCTATAGCTTGTCTAGGTTCGGTAAGCCATGTGGTTTTTCTTTGATGTGCTTCTACCAACCTGTCACCTGTTCAAAAGTTGTACTTGTTTCTCTGATGTGATTATGGTGGGATTCGATGGTTTTAGAATGCTTAGTGAACTTGTCATATAACTATTGCATCTCATCAAAACAAGTGTATAGATCTACCATGCCCTGTCAGAATTCTTGATGCACTTTACAGAGTACCTGTTTGAACTCCTCTAGTGTTAGACCTAGAAAGGAGGAGGATTTTGAGGCTACTGGGCATCCTTCAGCTGCTGATTGATGAGGATAATTCACCCTTCTTGCTGCTGATTTAGAACATCTGTGTTCCCAAGCTGTTGCTTAAGTTGTTCATATTTATTTTTCCACTGTTGAATTCTTTCTTCATGCTTTTGCTTTAGCTAGTTAACTTCTTGTTCATGCCTCTGCTCTGTTGTTGCCAAATCTAGTTTGGCTTTCAGTAATTCCTTTTATTTATCCCCAAGACCCAAACTTAGTTGTGAAACTAAGTCAAAGTTTGCACGTACAAAAACTCCCATGGAAGCTGTTGTATCCAATGCCCTTTCCTGAACGTTAGTGGTATCTGACCTCCAAATAACCTGATTATGAGCAGGAACCTATTTAGCTGAACTTTCTATGGATCTATTAGTTCCCCTCTTTACCACAACTTTGTACTTTTTTCTCCAATAGTATTTTCCCATTGATACCACTGCATCCTCTCCAAAATCTACCATCACTTCTAGTGATGAAGTGGTTTGGGGCTAGACGGTAACCAAGGGATCGGTTTGAGTCTGAGATAGGGGATTTCTATGCTAAGGGCAGGGATATTCATGGGAGTAGAAACAGACTCGTAGAAGTAAGGGATGTGAAAGAATCAGATGTAGACAAAAATTCTTTGTGAGGAAGAGTAATAGAGGTAGAAGGAATGTTCACCTGAGGAAGTTGGGAAATTGGGGACGTTGAGATAGGGTGAGGTGGTGAAAATGGAAGAGGAAAAGTATGACTAGGTGAGTCAACTGAAATTGTGGGAATTCTAGTAGTACCTTCCATCATTGGTGAGAGCTTTATCTCGGAGTAGGATTGTTGGGAAAATGATGAATCTAACATAGTGTGAAAACGTGGTGAAAACCTTGGAGATTGGGAATGGAAGACAGAAGGGTTGTGGAAAGGGTTGAATGCATGTATGGTAATATCGTAATCAAGACTATGGAATGGGTGAAAAGTATCATTACCAAGACTGCGGTCATGATGGTCCTGAGAAGGAAATTACTACTTAGAAGGATGGAAGGTGATTGAAAGCACCACATGAGTAGTTTGAGTCGGGATCTTTCTTAAACTTAAGTAAAAAAGAGGTCAGGTTTGTGTTGTCAAGGAGGTAATCTCGTGAATAGTAGAAAAGGAAGAAAATTCCCTTTATTCCAGGAGGATGACTCAGGGAAAACCTCAAGATCCCAACAAAAGGAAATATCGGAATTGAGGATGTTTGAGTTGGATCTCCCATGGGAAATTCAACAGTGCATCAATGAGATGGAGCCTTAAGTTATGGGAGGAGCTTGACAGAGAGAATTTGCATGCATAATGTTGAAAGGCCAAAGAATGGATCCTCGACTCTATCCACACTATGGGGAGAGTAATTATTTACAAGAAAACAGATGCTCTTTTTTGGGTGATGAAAAACCTCGTTGAGCGGTCGACATAGGATAAGAAGGGGGATGTTTCAGATGAAGTGCACTGGGATCAATGGTGTGTTTCCATATCGATGGAAGTCCAATAGTTGAATTCTAAATTTGATTTCCTCATTAAAAGTATGGGCTTTCATGTTCCTGAAGTGCCTTCTCTTATGGAAGCTCAAAAGAAGGATGTGGATAGCTCGGGACAAGGTCGGATGTAGGAGCTCTTGTATATTCTGCTATGATGGATTGTGATGGTCTCTTAGTTTGATTTGTTCTAATTCCTTATGGATGGTGTATGCCATGTAAACATTTTGTAGGAATTTTTGGATTGGTCGTTTTAGGCAGGTTTTGTCATCTATGTTGAAAGATATATGAACCCTTGGGGTCTCAGATCTTAGTCTCTTGTCTCAATACTTGGTGTAGGGTGGGCAGGTTGGTTATAAATACTGTGGATAGTCAGATAGGTGGTTATATTGTGTTTTGATGAAATGGAAGCCTATCATTATGTAATTATCTTTTTTCTGATATTAATATAAAGATTTCCCTCTTACTTACAAAACAAATAGAGATAAAATTGAACAATCTTGGCAATTTTTGGCCCAAGAAGAAGATAAAAATCAAACACCCAGTAATAGGGAATGAATATTCATGTTTAATTCATATCACCATACACAATCTCATGTTATATATTCTCACTCTTCAAAAGATTCATCGTAGCTTGAAACACCTCTTAAATAAGTCCTAAATATCAAATTATAACCATTGCATATACATATACTAAACATATTGGATCAAGTATTTCTAAAGAACCTTTCCTTTGTCATCATGTACATACACAACTACAATTACCCAAATTCCTTACCAAATCTCAAATCAAACCACTTGGACATCCACCAACTGAATTCATCATTTCCACCAAAGCTAAACAATATAAGAAAGAAAACCATAATGATTTTGAATATACCTTCAATACCAATTATGTATTTCATTTCTTTGATATTTCATGGGGAACATAAGATATTGAAAATCTTGGATTCAAGTTAGGTAGTGGTATTAAAAAAGACACTTTCTCCCCAAGAAATTCTATCACAATCTCCTCGAGATTCTTCAAAAGAATCTTCTTGGAACACTCCTAAACATTATGCACTCATGCACATGGAAAATAATGATCCAAATCCAAGAATACCTTGGCTAAACCTGGGAGATTTTGTTGTTTGAGGAATCATATATGATTTCCCTAAACATCCTGAGAAATTTCTTCCAAAATATGATCTAAATAACAAAGAATATCTAGAATACCATATCAACAAGATTATGTTTGTTGTTAATTTGATGATTGTCCAATACGAGAATGTAGTTTATCATTTGTTCCTTATACATTTGAGGGAAAAACCTCTACATGGTATTTTTTTATTACCCCCAAGGTCAATAAAAAATTGGTCTAATTTTAAAAGAATCTTTCTAAAGAAGTTTGGGGAAGAAAAAATCCATGTTACCTTAGTATTAGAACTCTCAAGAATTAAAATGAATTCTAAGGGAAAAAATTAAATATTTTAATAAAATATTTCTAACATTAATGAACAAAATACTTGAAGATTCAAAACCTACAACAAATGTAATGATTAATTTTATACAATTGATCTCCCATTATCTATTGCTATGTTTGTAGAAAGAGTTAGTAAGATTACTTTAGCATAATCATTTGCGAAACTTTAAATATGGAGAAGGAAAAGATGGGTATCATGAGAAAATTCATAACTAAAGAAAATAAAAGACATCTTACAATCAAGAAACAAACCCCTGCAATTAAACTTGTATAAGAAAAGAAGGACAAGTAAAATGTAGATATGGATAGTTTGAAAAAAGTATCAATAATCTTTCCATTGACATAAAAAGAATTGAGAAGAGAGAGAATCATTTAGAAGGCCTTGGAGACCTCCATTTAAGTGAAACATTACCCCTCCCAATAATTAGGATACATATTCCAAAGAAATTAATCTTCAACATTTCATAAATGATTGTTATTGTAGATCTCACAATGCGAATCATTTAGAAAAGACTCATTATGGTTTTATAAATATGTTTGAAGTGTTCATTTCTATGGAAAAACAAGAAGAGATACAGAATAATAAAGATGAGTGTGAAGATGAGGAGTTCCCTTAGAAATCTGTAAATGTTATATGGGATATTTATCACTACAAGGAAGATGATGATGAATATGACAAATCATAGGAACTAAATGTTGTGTTTAGACGAGAAGCAAATGACCTCCCTTTGTATTTGTAATAGATTCTCCTTCACATTCCCTGTGTGCTAAGAAATATTCTCCCATCAATAAAATAGGTATTATTTCAAATAATCCTTCTATTTCTTCCCGTTATGGTAATTTGGATTATGATATCATGGAAGATATGAATAAAAATAGGCCAAACATTTACCTACATGAATTATCCAAATTGACTCAATAAAATAATAAACTATTTAAAGCTTTGATTCAAGCTTCAACTGAAAATGAGTCAGTGCTTTTGGAAAATAACCACAAGGGGGAATCTGCCCAAAATTCTTCATATAAGGGTAACAAGTTGCAAAATTTCAATACTGCATTGATTCGAAAAGAGTCTAGTTCACATACGCATCCCTTTCTATTACAATTTGAAATAATCAATAGAAATGTTCATAATTGTTTAGTATATTCTAGTGCTTCTTCAAATATTATGCCCTATTCTGTATCCAAAAAAATAAATGTAGAACATAAAATATAAACTACTCAAATTGTGCAACTTAAAGACTGAATGTTAAAGTCTTAGGGAAGCTCAAAAAAATTATAATTAGATTCTCTTTAAATCCTAAAGTTCATCAAACTAATGACATTATTGTAGTAGACATTTCTAAATCTTATAGCTTGCTATTGAGCAGAGATTAGTCATAAAATATTAATGGATATTTCTCTATTGACAGGTCTCACTTATGGATGTCATATAATAATCAACCAAATAAAATTAAAGTTGAATGTAAAAGGCATATTAAACACACAATAACCGATCTTAATGATCCAAATGAACCTATCATGTTCACTATTTCCTGCTTGTGTGTTTTCTATTTGACTCATATTTTGGAAACTTTACAACAAAATCTTCAAGTTACACTGATTCATGCTTGCAATATGAACTTCTTCATTGTACTCTGGTTGTTGTAACAAATTGTTCAAATATAGAATCTTGGAAAATAGATTGGAAAGTAAATAATGATCATTTGAGTATAGAAAGTTGATGGCTCTAAGTCCCAGAAGGGTGCAATAGTTGGATGTATCCTTAAGGATACAAATGGAAAAAAAACTCTAATTGCATGCAGACTAGATTTTCAATTTACAAATAATATTGCTAAGTATGAGGTGAGGCCCTTATTCAAGGACACAAAAAAATAGTTGATTTGAAAATAAATATGTTATGGTGATTTAGAAATCATTGTCAAACATGTATGTGATACCATACATTGAATTTATAATCACCTAAAACATTGTCGAAATGTGCTATGGAATATTGTCAATAATTTTGATGTCTTTAATATTTTTATATATCTCATTCCCAAAACTCATATGTTGATGTACTAGCAAATGTAGCTACACAATTAATCCCTGCAAACAAATTATTGATTGATAAATTTTCTATAGAATTAATTTTCAGACCCGTTGTTCTAAATAACATCACAAACTGGAGGTTCTTTCATGATGATGATCATATATTCATTTTTTTTACCCAAGAATATACCTTATAGGATCAAATTTTGATGAAATGCAGCATGATGAATCAATCATTCTTTCTTCTTAGGAAACTTAACCACCTCCTGTAAATTTAATCCATAAATATGTGGTTTGCCTAGAAACGATTTATGATATGCAGGACAAATTAAAGAAGGTCACAAATTGCAACACCAAGATTTATATTCTAAGGATATTGTATTTGTTTCGACATATAATTATCTCAAAACTTTTGATATCGAGATCATACAACACACCATTTCATTGAAAAGGGATTTAAATCATGTCCAACATAAGTTGTGTAAGATACCTTAGTATGGAGCCTCAAATTATGAAGGAGATAAACAAATTTCTTGAGTCTACAAGCATTTTTCCCAATTTCCATTCAAAATGGGTTTCTTATCTCATTCCAATGCATATGAAGAATAGAGATATTAGGAAAAGTATTTATTTTCATATTTAAATAAATATTGTGATAAGAAAACTACCTAGTTCCTCCAATGGAACAAATCTTACAATGTGTATCAGGCTCAAATATGCTCTCTATATTAGAAGGTTTTTCAGGTAACAACCAAATTTTGGTCTCACATCCTGACCAACTTAAAAAAACATTTCAAACTGAATGGGGAACTTATGCTTATTGAAATATTCCTTTTGGAATGAGAAATGTTATGGAAACCTTACAAAGAACAATGAGCATAGATTTCCATAGAGTAATCAATAAATTAGTTGTTGCTTACTTGGATGATCTGACAATATTTTCAAGAAACATGAATGATCATATTCATCATTTGAGGCATATCTTTGAGCGTTGTAGAAGATATGACATTTCTTTAAACCCTAAGTAAACTACTTTTTTGTGACATAAGGTAAATTTCTTGGGTTTGTTGTTTTAAAATATGGGATCATGGTTGAACCTAAAAACACTAAAACTATCTCTTAAATTTCTCTACCTCATAATAAAACTTATATGCAATCATTTATTGGAAAAATTGATGTTGTAAGGTCATCTGTTGAAATGGTTAATCCTTTGAAGGAAATTATAAAGAAAATGTTGTTTTTAAATGGGCTAGTCAAGAAAAGGAATCATTCACTTCCATTAAAGGAGAAATAGAAAAATATCCCATTTTGATGAGAAAAGGAATCATTCACTTCCATTAAAGGAGAAATAGAAAAATATCCCATTTTGATGAGTCCTAATTTTGACAATGAATTAATAATTTACACATTTGATTTTGATAAATCTTATGCAACAGTACTAACCCAAAAGAACTCTGAGGGGTTTGAAGTTCCCATTTTATTTATGGGTTTGGACTACAAGGAAAAGAATAAAATTATCCAGAGGTGGATTTAAAATCCTTTTAATATTTAAGGTTGTAAAACATTTTCGGATGTATATTTTAAAATATCACACAAAGGTCATTGCACTGCATCATGTAGTTCAAAATTTAATTGTTCAAAAATAGGTAGGAGATCAAAGGGAAAATTGAATGATAGCACTAAAAGAAAATGATCTCCAAATCAAACTTTCTAAGATTTTAATAGGCAAAGGACTATGTAAACTGGAAACATAATCCAATGTGTAAGACCTATATCAGCTTTAAAAATTATTGTTTTTACATTAAGATTGATAACAAATAATTCAAGCAATATCATATGAAAACTAACTAAAATCAAATTCATTTCCATGGGAAAAATTGGTCTAACCATTTAAATTTGACCGTGATAATAATTTAATGGAACAAGAAGGAATTTGTACCTATAACCCAAGGAAATATTGAAATAATCTATTTTTGGACATCTATGCGGAAGGTAAGAAAAGAATGTGTCAGAGACAACTCTCCACTCAACCAACCTCTCAATGAACCACCGAGAACCCCTAATCCCTCAACCAATAAAATTGAGGCAAATATATTCTCTTAAGTCTCGTAACCATCCCTATCTCAAAAAGAATCCAAGAAAACTAACTTCCCCTTTCATCCAAATCCTCCTATTTTTTAAAGAATGTGTTTCTTTCCTTTGGTACTTGAACCGTGTATATTTAATTAAAAATTTTCACTTTTTCATTATTTATTATTTATTTTATATTTAATATATCTTTTACTTATTTTTATTGTGTTTTTATTTGTATAGCTAGTTTAATACACATTTTGGGTTGTTACATACTTCTCTCCTTTAGAAAACTTCATCTCCAATTTACATGATACTTATGTAGTATTTAATATGCTCAAGCATCATACAATATGCACCTAAATAACTAGTAATCTTCCGAGCATGAATTTTTCCACAATGTTTAATTATTGTGTTAAAACTTCTATAATTTCACTATATAGAAGTTTAGAAAGAACAACGTGTTTCAAGTGGACATTTCGCCCCTATACAAGATCCAAATGAAGTTGGACAAAGTAGAAAAGAGTGTGGAATATTTAATAAAATTAGAGGAGAGTGTTAGTCGTTAGAGAAATTGCCAAATTTAGCCATTAAAATAAGTGAAGATGGAATAAAGAGGAAAGTTTTGGTAAAAATAAATAATTTAAAAACACAAAAAAGGGGACTTTATGTAGATTTTAGGGTAAGATAAACTAATTATAAAAACATAAGTAAAATTGAAAACTGATAATGTAGTAAAAGGATTTTTAATTTAAAAACCAATCTTATAATAATAACATGAATCAATAAATTACATGATAAATTAAAATTTAATTAAAAATAATAAATACAAATATTAGTTAAGTATAATGATGGTGAATATAGTTAAAGTATTCTTCGGAAAAAAGGAAAACTAATAATGAAGAAAATGTATTTTTAATTTTAAAATGAATCTTATAATAATAAGATGAATCGATAAAACATATGATAAATTTAAAATTAATAAAAATAATAATTACACATATTAGTTGATGATAATTATGGTGAATATACCATTTTTTGGAAAAAAGAATATAAATAAGGGTGCATCCACAGAGGTGGGTTACATTTTTTGGCAACATGAATTCAGAAAAAATGGAAAAACGTACCTAGATTGAGCTTTTAATAAACCCTCAACTGAGGTCTTAACAGCT
The DNA here is from genome assembly GCA_001517045.1 of Pseudotsuga menziesii. Lineage (NCBI taxonomy): Eukaryota > Viridiplantae > Streptophyta > Pinopsida > Pinales > Pinaceae > Pseudotsuga > Pseudotsuga menziesii. Next base: position 334,090 of record LPNX011125979.1, on the reverse strand, counting down.
CGATCAAGGGTTTATAAAGCGCTCGATCAAGGTTTTGTTAAACACTCGATCGAGCCTTTTGTAAACCCTCGGTCGATGGTTTAAAACCTCAATCGAGGGTTAACGTAGACCTCGATCGAGCATCTTTAATTTCCTATAAATAGGCAACATGCCCATCATTTAATTGGATATGGATATGAACTTCCTTTGATGGATATTAGTCGCAGAGTAATTGGGTTATAGATGTGATTAATCACATCTATAACTCCAATCAATCACATCTATAACTCCAATTACTCTACAACTAATATATATACACAAAATCTAGGGGAAGTGACAGTAGTAATGCGTTTACTTGCTTTTTCTTCAAGGTATGTACTATTACCCTCAAGTATCATTCTTATATTCGAAATTATGTTTTATTAAATTTTATTATCATATAATTCTAGGTTTGATTTTAATTATATTTGGGTGTCCATATTCGTGTGCACACTCGAATATGTTTTTAGTTAAAGTTTTGAAAAACTAGATTAAGCTACTAGCTTGATCGATCTTTTCTCTAACTCGTTCGATCAATGGTTTTAGAGACCTTGATCGAACTCATAGCTTGATCTTGACATTGTATTTTCATATGCATCATGTAAAGTTTCATTTAATGAAGTCTTCCAAAATATGCTTAGACACCTTGTATTTTGAATCCCCATTTGAATTCATGTCATTGAACATTTTCAATTCTTGTCGAAATGAGAATTAGTATCATGTTTAGTTTCCATAATTTTTGTTTTTCGGATCCCACAGTCACTATAACACATTTTCTTTTATTTATTTTCCTCCACTTTTAGCATTATGAAACACCAAAACAATTAGTCACGTGTTATTGATGTAAATTCTAATGTCATTCAATAATTTATTAGCAAGATTAATTGCAAATGTGTGACACAATAACAATTTTGAAAAGTAAAAATGGACATTGATATATCCCAAGGAATTGAGGCCATCTTTTTTTTCATGCTCACATTTTCATCTCTCTAAAGGTACTAAAAATACTTTTCTCCCTTGTATATAATTTTTAATTTTAAAAAACTATAATCATGTGATATGACTCTGAATTTAACACTAATTTTTATCTTAATCGTTCTGTTCTATTCCGCCCTGGGCTCTGGGAGTTAAATCTTTGACCCAAGGATATATATCGTAGGTATTGTAACATAGTCCTGAGAATCCAGGTCGAATGGATACAACTCACCTAAGTTCAGCTCATCAACTGAATGGCATCCATCGTTGCTCTCCTCGGTTCAATGCAAAAAGAATACTATGGCAATGATGCATGCAATTCAGTTGATGAGATGAACTTAGCCGAGTTGTGTCCACTTCACCTGGATTCTCAGGACTACAATATGATACCTACGATATAGATCCTCGGGCCAGATATTTAAAGCTCAGAGCCCAGGGCGGAATAGAGCTGAACAATTAAGATAAAACTTAGTGTTTTCAAAGTCATATCACTTAATTGTAGTTTTTAAAAATAAAAATTATATATGAAGGAACAAAGTATTTTTAGTATTTAAAACCTTTCACTACATTTTTGTAACTCTAATTCTGATCTTCAATTCCCGCCCCCGCACTGCTGCTCCATTCCATCCCTATTTTGTGTTTTGAAGTAGTTTAATGAACATTAAATGGCTTTTAACAATCCATTTCTCAAACCCTTGTCCCCATGGCAATTTGTGCCAAGGACTTCTGGTTTCCAAGTAAAATGACAAATGGTCTATTAGTAGAATAAGCTAGCAATGTCATGATTGTTTTTTTGTTTAAATTTCTAAGATATTTATTATTTGCAGAGTTCGTCAAATCAAATGATGTTGAAATTCCTTATGTCCATTTTCTTAGTTGGATCCTAGAATCTCATTTATAAAATGTCCTACATGGGCATAATCTTCTAGATAGGGTAGTCATGGTGGTGAACGTTCATATAAAACCTTGGTAGTCATGTACAAAGATTTTTTTTTTAATATTTAACCAAACCTTGATCGAGGGCTTCTAAAAAACTCAATCGAGAGCTTAGTAAACCCTCGATCGAGGTTCTGTTAAGACCTCGATCGAGGGCTGTAAAAACAGATAATTATCCCTCTTACAGGAAATCAATGTTTCTCTATGTCTTCCAAGGGTGTAAACGTTGTCATTCATGGCACACAACTGAGCGGAGTTCATACCGATAGATTCATCACCGAATCCTATATCTATTGAGGTATCATGCATGCGGTTTGGCATTCATATGGGTTTTTTTTTACTTACTTCTAAAACTTACACTTAGAAAACCTGACAACAACTTCGAAGCAGCTCAAAGAAAAATCCGCAGGGTAAAAAATACACATCGAAAAATGTTTGAAAAATACACAGCCCACACATCGACACGTCGTCTTCAAAAGGGTATCTTTGGTTTTTAAATTTTTGAAAAGAGTGAAAAAAAAGATGGGATGGACACACATGTGTATAAAATGATGCTGAAATTAGATGTGGTCACTTTCGAAAAATAATAAATAGTTGTATATTGTGAAATAAATTAACAAAAAAATATGCATACCATAGTGCATTTTGTGCAGATCATGCTCGTATATATATATTTTAAATTATTAATGTAAAATTGAATTATTTGGGATAGACACGAGCCACTTATTAACTTCTTCAAATTTTAAAGGTCACACAGTTCATTAAATGCAAAATTTCACACATTAAATGACATCGGAATATTTTAAAAAAAATATCATTGGGAAGGCAACATAATATTCTACAATTTTTTTTTACTACAAGTCGAAATTCACATGGCATATATGCGTTTCAAGGGATTCTATCTAGCACATGAGTAAAAAATCAGGTTTTCATCGCCAAATTTGGCCAAAAAGTGTTACCCACCTTCATGGAATCACCCATAAACAATAAAAAATAGTAACAATTCTTAAATTACATGTTATTATATAATATAATGTTTAAAAAGGGGATTAAAAATTTTTAAAAGAAAATATTTAGTTAGCTATGAGAAACTAGTGAGAATCATAATATAACAAGAGCCACATGGTGGCAATGTCTCTGACATTGCCACATGCCATTGTAAGTTAAGTTGATAGTGAACTAGCAATTTTGTAATAGTGAGGATTTTCAACCAATCACTTCTAGTAGTAAACTAGCAAGAAGATTTCAACAATCTTTTAACTGGATTTTATTTTATGTTACTAGTCAAATTTAATTATATCTCTAATGCTTGATGTTTAAAATAAATTATTTTGTTAATCGACATTCATTTCAAATTATTTATATTGCTCAACATTCATTTGTAAGAGGTTTTAATTTTTCATTCTCCTTTCCATGCTTACTAGTGATGAATAAATATGCATTATGATTCTTCCATAAAATACGTTGCAGAAACATATATAATTCACAAGAAAAAAATGTGTTGTGGAAACATAGAGATTAATAGATATGCATCCACTAATTGTATTTAATAATTAAATTGATGAATAACTAACATGTTCTATGTTTTAAAAACATGAGAATAAGTATACATACAACAACTCTAATCTAAGCTTGTGACAAAATAAATGCTAAAAGCAAATAAACTAATTTGGAATTTTGGTTTTTAACTTTCTAAATATATATTACGTAGATTCATCGTAGATTAATGGATTTCAACATTTTATACAAATGGTGTAGAAATGGGTGGATCTAGATACATCGTGGTAAATGTGTTGAGAAAGGTTGTCATTGATGACAAACAATTAATGACAAAGGTAAAAAGAACATGGCATGGATGACATGGTATCTTGGGCATTAAATCCATTAATGAAAAAGTAGCCATAAATATTGATGACATTGCATGATATGGGCATTGGAACACCAAATGGGCCAAATTACCCATTATGTGGTCATTTTTGGTTTAATGAGGTCAAGGAACCCTTGGAGATGATCCTAGCGCATGAGAAAGGTTTGGCACCCACATACATGGTGGTATGATGGAACTTGGACACCCAAACACACTTGGTTGATTGTTGATGATGATTGATGGTGGGTTTGATGATGATGGGATTGAGTACTTAAAATTCTTTCATGTAGTACCTTGGGTATTGAACCCACATACTTGTAACTTGTTGATGATGATATATGGTCCTTCTTGTAGAAGGATGGCTATTGAAAGGTAGATGGAGTTGGAGCTCATTTGAAATTTTTTAAATAATTAAAATAGAATTTTAAAATTCCCATAAGGTCCGCTCCAAATAAGATTAAATTTCAATATAGTTCAAAGAAGTTGGCTTCACAATTAATTCAAAAAGAAAATTCAAAAGGGGGTAAGTTGGTTCCACAAAAATATTACAGAAAACGAGTATAAATAGATCCCTCGCGTTCTCATTTTAGTGTGGATTTTGATCGAGAAAATAGACTGCTCTGAGATTTTCAAGCATATAAATAAGGTAGTCACAGTGAAGGAGTGGAGAAGGAATGTGGAATATTTTTTAAGTCTCTTCTTTTTGAATTTGGGTGTATATTTTTCTTTATAAAAATTGTGTGGAAGATATGAATTTCGGGTGACTGAGGTAGCCAAAGTTTTGAAAATGGTTTTTTTTTCTCTCTTTTTTTCGGTCTCTATTGAGGTAGCAGAAATGTTTTGGAAAGTTTATCTGTTCTGTTTTTTTGAGGAAATTCAATGGAAATAGAGGTTGATCACCTCTGATTTTCGGTTTGATATGGACATGAAGTATGTGAAGTTCATGTGTAGACATATGGTGACCAGAATTTTGGCATGATATCGTAGGACACTTTATATAACCCTTATGTGTGGCATATATTAGAATACATGACCAGATAAAAATGATGACTTTGAGCAGATTAAGTTAATTTCATAGATGACTATACAAAATGTGTGTGTTCTTTGTAAAAGAATGTGAGATGATATTAAGATGGCATGTTTGGTGATATGATAAGAAGAATAGAGAAATGATCAGTGAAGAACTTGATAAGGTCACATTGACAAGACATATTTGACATGAAAGTGGAAAAATTGATGACATGGTTGTGACAAGTTGATGAGAAGAGATGACAAAGTGACATCATTTTGTTTGCACCGAACTAGTTTGTTGAGCAGATGATTTTTTGATGAAAGTAATAAGTATATAATTGCAAGATGGGTCTTCAAATCCCTTTCTCAATTGGATTTCAGAAAAACCCAAGTTGGGTCTTGGAATAGAAGTTGGTACTTCTCAATCAGTTGAAGTTGATGCAAACCCGAAGGTTGTTTCCTCCATTGTAACCAATATCAAGTTAGATATAATAAAGTTTAAAAAACTTATATTATGAAGTGTCTTTTATTGTCAGGAAAATGATATCACCCTTAGTTAAACTATCAACTGTGGTTAGTAAACTTTGATTTGTTACACTATTTGTGCTAGGAAAGATGGACTATCCTAAAATATATTGGCAATGTGCAGGCTGAAAGATAAAACACACTTTGAACACTCCCAATTTATTAACAACCTAGCCTGTGATTTCTATCATTCATTAAGTAAGTAAAAGATGCATGTATATCTAATCAATCATGTAAGAAAAAAAGACAACCTTCACTATGTGATGTAAAACAGAAAGGATGTTCAGATTAACTATATTTTTAGCTCTAAATAATAGGTATGTTTCTAAGCTCAAATAAGAACAAAAAAAAGGAAATCTTAATCTCTTTTAATGAACGACTGATCTAATGAAGTAACCGAGATAATTACAAAATCAAAACTCCCTCGCAATCACTAATATAAATAGAATAAGAACTGTAAATTCACTACATACATACATACATACATACATACATGCATACNCATACATACATACATACATACATACATACATACATACATACATACATACATACATACATACATATATATATATATATATATATATATATATATATATCACAGGAAGATATTTCTAACTGGGAATCAATCTACACATCAAACTGCTCTGTTATTCTTCAATTTAGAACTAACTGTGAAAGCATTAGAATCAATGAATCTTTCTCAAAATCTTAATAAATCCAAAGAAATAAATCTGTTACAAATACAAACCCTAAACTCTAGCTAGCGTTCAAATATAAAGTATTCCCATACTCTACTCAAGATAGAAAGCAAGCATTTCAAGTTACTTTGTTCTACTTTGTACATCTAAAACCTTAACATGAATTTAACCCTTTATGCTAAAAGGAAACGAACTGAAAACTGAATGAAGCTAATCATGAATGAAGACCAAATTTATAGCATTACTCTATGTTCTATTCGATACCTATTGCCTCTTGTTTAACTTCTAAAATTTCTAATAAAATATACATAATGGAAACAATCAATCAACGTGTAAACAAAAATCCTTACAACAAAGAATAAGACGCATAAACAACATATCAACACCGTGTGAAGGTGGCCCCCCCTCCAGACGTTGCTTCATATTGTAAGTAAAAAAATAAAATAATATTTTGATTAAACTGAAAATGAGTTTTATAGAAATGAATTGTTGTCTCTTCGTGTGTCTACTAATACTACTATCACATATATAGGTTACATCATATGGGTCGACCACTGAAAGCGTCAACCCTTCAAATGATCATAGCTTCTAAAGAGTAACAGACGCCATTGGAGGCCTTTTCTCAAGATAATACACTCCAACATGAGTAGATTCTCCCATATCTCCAGTCACGAAATTGGTGGAGAAATTAGAGCTCCTAAAGGGATTTGACTAACCATGGATTTGGATGCCAATATTCATGGGAATCATATGACTAAGTCACGCAAATTCCCTTTTTCAATCTTTCTTTATCCTTAAAATATTTATCAGTTTATTTGGTTACGCTGGTGAAGGTACCGGATTGGGTACTGGATTGAGTGCAAATCTGGGTACCGTATCAAGTGCAGGAATGAGTACTTGATAGTGAAAGAAACATACAACATAAAAAATTTATTAATAAATACAATCTATCAAACTTATATCAAATTGAATAATTAAAATGGGACAAATGACAATATTATACCTGATTTTGATTCTTCGTTGAATATTCTTTAACCCCATGCAAACGATGTCTAAGTGACAGTATATAAGAGAAAAAACATATAAAATACTTAAATGTCGGTTAAACATGTAGATAAAAGATGACAAAATGGAGGGTCACCATCTCCCCCACACCAAAGGTCTTGCATGTTCTGATGCAAGAAAGCAAAAATAAAAAACCGATAACACCATTCACTCAAACTCCTGAAGAATTAAACAACACATGCACCTGTGGAGAAGAAGGAACATGTTTTGGTAGGCTTCCTTTAAGTTCTTCTAGCTGTTGCTCTTTGTTTTTCAATTGTTTCCTCAAATTTCTGTTAGATTTGGTCATGTCGTCAATTAGTTTCTGTAAGGAATTAACCTTAGCTTTGAGGATTCCATTTTCCTTCATAAGATGTCAATTGAGGACAACATATTCTTGTACTTCTCTAGTTAGTTGTATGTTCCTTTTCTGAAAATAGTCATTTGTTGAAAACTGAGAAGGAAGAACATAGGGGTTTTGAGTTGGATTTGTAGGATTTGGTGTTCCCAAAGCAATGAAGGAAAATTGTGTAGGAAATGACGATTCATTAGCAGAGTGCAATGCAGACAAAGGGGCTGAGGACATGTGTTGCGACGTAGTGGATGGAGGAAATTATTTCTATGATGGAGAGGTAGATGAAGAAACTTGAACAGGTTTAGGATCAGCGAAGGTTCCTTGACCCATGGTCTTAGCAGCCATGTTGTGAGTAAAGAGTCGAGCATGCCCCTTCGACACTTTTACATATTTTTGCTCTATTTTGGCAGAGCAAGGAAGACCCCCATCAAGATTTTTTCTGGTTAAGATCGACCTTTGCTTCCTGAATTTTGGTTTTCCCCTTACGGTGATGGCTGTTAGCACAATAATTTGGGGTTTTCTCCATATTAGCAATTGCATGCACAGACGCCGATTGGGTTGGCTGCACAGGGACAGGAGGAGTTTCGACAGGAAAAATAGAATGAGGATTGGGAAGCATAAGGAGGAATTATTCCTAGATCTGATTTTTCTTCTAAAGCTCAGCCAAGACCAACATTTTAATGAGCCCATGGTGGTAGAGGATTTTAGCAGGGTTTTCAGTGTTTTTTCTAACCTGAGCAACCATTTTACTCAAGCTCTTCCAAAAATAGAAGGGAAAATTTATAAGCTTCCCGAACTCAAAATGTGATAATAATGTGAAATGACAGGTCTTGAAAATGGAAAATATACCTTCAAAAGTGACCAACCAACTAATAATCATTAAAGGGCTGATAAATTTGTGTCACACCCAGTTCTTAGCAAACCCTTTGTCCCCTTTGACTATTAGGAACTCAGGCTTGAAAACAAAATCATAATTATGTCGGGAGAGATATTAAATTTTGAACCATCTCTCATCGGTCAGAGGTAACCCCATGGCTTGAGCGATCGACTCTTCTGAAATAGAGAAGGAGAGTGGGACAATTTGTGCTCAGTTCCCATTGAACCCTAGAGCGAACTACAACGAGACTTCATCATCATGGCTGGAAAGAGCAATGAGAAACAGATTCCACCTGGCTCAAATAAAAATTTCTCTGCATTCTTGAAATTTTGATAAGGTTAAGAGGTCAGAAAGGGGTGTGGCTTCATGGTGATTGATCATGGCAGAAGTATGGGGAAACAACAAAGAATGGTCTCTAGGGTGCAAAAGAGACGAATACGAACATCTAAAGGAAAACTTCTCTTTTCTATTATCCTTCCAACTTTGGCCCATGATTACCAGGAATATCATTCTGAAAGCTCGAGGTTAATGAAATGGGAGAATGCCAAAAAATGATGGTATGAGCATTGGTTGATAATTCCACCTATTGTCAAAAATCAATGGCCATTTAGAGCCATCTGTTGAGAGGAACAAGACCATGTGGGAGGAAGTTTCCATGATCATTTCATCATTAGTGAATTCATGTATAAACCTTAGACCTTATGACTTATAACATAAAATATAAATAAAATGATCATGTTTTGAATACAAAGGATTCAATTGGCCCTTATATCAAAATTATTTTTTATAATTCGAATATATCAATAATTGTGTATCAAACTAAGGTCAAGATTGCATAATGTATATTTCCTAATTAGGTACTTCACTACAAAAATGATCCTTACCAATTCACAAATTAATTACAGATCATTGTCCAAATCAGAGATTTGGACATTGATCATAAAAGTTAATATTAACTTACCTTTGTTCTCGGATATAAATACAAATTTGATAAGGAATTTGGTCGGTCCAACTCTATTTTATGTAAAAGAAATACAGGCCTAGATAATATCCCTTATAAAATAGAGTCGGTATTCCATTAAGTTCAACCATCCAATCATCCCAAATTCAATTGATTTACCTTTATATTCATTCAACTAGTCAGCTTATCTAGTTTTCCATCCAGTACCTCTTCTCGTACCTTTGATGTTAAGACTTCAAGTGTTCCCAATTTTTGTTTGATATCACTAGTAATATACTAGATGAGGTACAAAAGATCTCCTTGTCATGTTCTGGACAAAAAGTTACCAATCATCAAACTAAAAATAGTCTTCAAAAGAAATCTAATTCTTACCAACATAATCCAAATGCATATTTATTTTCCATTGTTATACAGAAACCCAATCAATATATTCTTCCTTGTCATGTTCTCCTATTGAAATTCATACAAACATGGTTCAGGTTTACACAAGAATATGCAAGTGATAAAGATAAGGTCCCTTGTCAAGTTCATTGAATTATTAGTCATATGGACACTCTAGAGGAAAAATTCCCCTGTATGGTAAGGATTCAAAAGAAGAGAATCAAACTATCTTAAGGATATTATCCACTGGTTGTTAGATAAATATTATTAATTTTAATGTATCCTCACACGTCTTTTATCCTTCTACAAGAGTACCTTGTTCATACAAGCAAATATGAATGAAGCATGATGATAGCTACTACAGTCATAACCCACTGCTAGTGAGCCTATTCAGAACTCTGGTGGGGTAACTATAACAACCAATAAATTTCTTCCCTAGGAAGAATACCCCATTTCCAACAGGCATGTTCAGTACCCTGATGGGTTTTTCTAGGACCATGCTGGTAAAGGTTTGATTGCATGAACAATTAACTCTCATAATGATGCTAAGTCAATGGAAAGGATATAGTTATAAGAATTAAGGTGCCAACAGATAATACCCAAAAGATGTTTTTAATCTCAACAACCATCTTCCTATGAGTTTATTATGGTCGTGTCTTTTAGAAGAATAATTCAAATCCCTTATCAATTACTACTTGTAAAAGTACTTTTTTAGTCAAGTGTAAAGCCAAATCAAAGTATTCTAGTATACTTATGGTCTCATAAGTAAAATATCTAAAGGCAAGGATAAGTGATACAAAATATGTATAAACAAGGAAACCTAAAACAACAGGCATCAATCATATAGCAGAAATTAACAGCTTGATATAATTTGACAAAAAGTTTGAGTCATTTCACATAATACATTAAAATATAGCATGACTTCCCTTTTTTTAGATATTCTGATTTGTTCATGTAGATGGAAGATACCTACAAAAATATTTAAGAAAAAAAAAACACTCATGTACATATTTACAGAGAAAAATTTAGTCATCCATTATTCAGGAGGAAGGAGGTGAAGAAACTGTTTCTTCCCCTACTAACTATAAATTAGATTGGTGGGCCAAACCTTGAATAAATTCCTGTTTGGTTATGGGTTTATGATATACCTTTAGGCGGTGTCCATTCACCAAAAAATCCACATGTTCATAGTCAATTGTCCTTATTTTCACGGAACCATTATCGAAGACAATTATGATTTCATATGGTTCCATCCATCTGGTTGTGAGCTTACCTTTAAAATTCTTGAACCTTGAATCAAATAGTAGGGCCCAGTCACCCTCCTGAAAATTTTTCTGCTTTAAAAAATTATCATGCCACTTAACTCTCTTATTTTGAACCAAAATAGTCCTTTGTATAGCATCATGTCTGATCTCGTCCAATTCATTTAATTGTTTCATCCTTTAAGTTTCTTGGCCTCATCTAAATTCAGTCCTAATTGTACAACAATTCGAAAGGTCTTTACTTGGAATTCTATAGGAAGTAACACTTACTTCCCATAAACCAATTCATATGGGGTATGCCTTGTAGTATTTTTCCATGTAGTTGTATAGGCCCATAAAGCCTCCAGGAGCCTATCATCCCAGTCCTTATGGTGCATTTGTATAGTTTTGGTAAGGATGGATTCCATAACTTTATTTGTTGACTCTATATGCCCGTTAGTTTGGGGATGGTATGGAAAGGACTTATAATGTTTAATCCCATATTGTTCTGTTAGTGCCTTCATATATTTTGAAACAAATTGTGCTCCATTATCAGTCACAATTTCACTAGGGACACCAAAACGAGTAAAGATGTCCTCATAAATAAATTCTATGACTGAGTTCGCAGTGGCCCTCAACAAGGCCTTTCCCTCAACCCATTTGGTCATGTAATCAGTACAAACTAGGATATATTTATTTTTTCATGACATAGGTGAGATTGGTCCAACGAAATCTAACCCCCATTTTTCAAATGGTTCGATCATTACCCTCCAAGCTCTAATCAAATCATTTAAATGCCTGGGATTTCCATTTATCTACATGCTTAAAATAATCTATCTTTTTTAATTAATCAAAAATTAATTTCTATAATTAATATTTCAATGTGAAATAGCAAGGAAGCTCAACGTCAAAGTAGATTTATTACTAACTTATCTTGGTGTTTTACCTCCATTCCTGCACAGTAGTTCCAATTCTGAATCTGATATCATCACATATCAATGTGCGAAGGACTTTACTTAATAAGTTAGAGTCCTCATGATATATCCCTCGAGTATAAATATTATTTTCTTAGCTAATTCTTTATTTATATCAGTAGGTTTGGGTTCAATTCCTATAGGGGAGGTGAACAACCTCACACTTCTAGGGGAGGTGAACAACCTCACACTTCTAGAACAAAGGGACTTAAGCACATAATATCTATCCTTATCCTTGGATAAACCTTTTGCATCGAATTATTATTCCAAGAGGCTAGTTAATTTAGAAGAAATACATGAATGATCAGTAAAAACTCATGGACTTGAAGACCCTCCCTTTTTTTCTTCCTTCCAGAGTCGAGACAACTCTATTTTTATAAAAAAAAAGCAGTTTAAGAGGAATGAAAAAAGTGAATTCTCTCTTTTGTGGGACCTCGGTTTATGTCTGTTTGTCCTCAAAAGAGTTATTATACCTGCCTCCGGCTGGTATATTGTAATCGTTTGATTTCAAACCGCATTGACTTTGGGTATTAGTTGGTGCATATTGGTGCATATTTAAAGGATTAAAATCTCTATTCCAAAGTTTAAATTTGTAACATGAAAAATTACAATTTTTAAATTTATTAAAATCATATTTATTTGTGTTGCTATTGGGTAAGCAGGGATGATGTCATCCTCGAAGTTTGCTATCTGGATTTGGGTCGACACGTAGTAACAATGACATCATATGTAACTTTTCACCTACCCGCCTTCTTCTTGTCTCCGGGGGCTCAACGGAATTTTGAAATATACGTATAGATCTGCAGCCATGATTCAGCAAGCTTCTGAGACTCAGACTCAGAGCGCTACAATGGACGTCGATGATCTAATGAGTTACTTGAGGAATCAGCTTGGGGATGCAGCCGTCTGGAATATGCCAGATACTATGAATTTCTCCATTGCTCAGGCTAATTGGGCCCTAAATTCTGAGAATCTGGGTTCATCAGATTCTAATGCATTAGCGACCCAGATTATAATGGAACAACTGCAAGTTCCAGCTGCCCAGATTATGCAAAATTTGCAAATCCAAACGCAAAATAATGCAGAATTATCTGCACCGCTCAATGGCACTTCGATGACACAGCATTCATCGCCCAGTTCTACTCTTTCTTCACTTGATGGATTTCATACCTTGAAAGCCGAACAGATCAACAACATTAGCAATAGAAATAATGTGCCTAGCAACCATGACTCTACCAAAATCTCTAATCAGGCTCTTCTGCAAGACCAAGGCTATCAAAATCTAATGAATGCTTCAGCTGCCTTAGTTCAATAGCAATCAAGAATCCAGGACAACAATTCCCCAAGTACTGATCAGCTTGTAACAAGTCCAATACTGTGGCCTGATCAGGAGGAATTCTTTGGCATTTCCAAGAACAGTAATTCAGAATCTGTACCTGCACTTGTGTCAACTACTTCCTCTCCAAATATATTCAATGACTCCTCCGACATGTTTCATGATGCCTCGCCTGTTCAAAACTCTCAGAACTGCATGACAAGTGAAAGTATGAGCACTCATGGATATGGGCTTCCACAAGATCTTTTCTTGGACTTTAGTCTTGAGACTACTAAGCAGCAGAATGTGGAGACAATGGCGGCCCCTACAACATCCACAACACACATGATATCAGGGTCGTCTTCCTGGTCAGAGATTCAGAATTCTCACTAGGATGGCGGAGATTACTGGATTAATATGCTCAAATATGTTGGTGAAAGCAGTATCAATAATTTAGCTCTTTGAAGAATCATGGCTCGGCTATGTATTCAAGAACAGATTGATTGAAATGGGAGATCTCCTGTCATTATGGGGATCAGTTGATTGTCTAATCGTTTTGTTTTGTGTACATGATTAGCAGCATGTTCATTGCCATTATGCATAGAGAGAGGCGTATTCAGCTCAGTTGTTACAGAGAGCAGGAACCGGGATATGACTGGAAAAGGGCAGAGCGCATGATTGATTTGTACTTTTTTTTAGGATGCAATTTGAAACATTGTGTGTATATAGAAACCGTTTTGTTGCCCCGATAAGCAGTGTATAGATGGAAAGCTGCGTTCATCGGTCTGCATGGTTGTTCTATATACTAGTCTCTTTGTGTAGATTAGAAATTTGATGGGGAAACATATTCGTTCTCGATTCTTTCTTTTGCAATTAATGCTTCCATACTACATGATTTTTGCACAATAATTCCATATTTTCAAGCATTCATAGAGTGAGATTTATAATGTTGTATTGATTTTCATTATAACGATGGATATCTCATTGAGTAAAATATGATCATACCAGTCACTCTTTATATGATCAGCAGAATATAGCACTTGTTAATACAAAAAATTAACATGGTTCAAAGAATCCATCTACAATAGCTTTTCAAACTCATGATGGTTTACATTTACGCGCAGACAATATACAACAAAGAATTTATACTCACTCTTTCGGTGCCCTCAAATTCATATTGTTTGCCAAAACTTACAACTTGATCGGTCATTAATGTTTATTAATTTACTTTCAGTTTTATGTATCCATTGTTTTCAGTCATTTGCAATATATGAGATCTGGACTCTCTATGGACTGATAGCGTCTCAATTCGGGGACAATTCAGATGAAATGATGATGGCTGATGGTACAAAACAACAAGTGAACAAATTCTTGAGAAGCCACTTTGGTTATAGGCATGATTTTATGGGACCAGTTGCAGTTGCTACTGCGTCATTCTCAATTTTATTTGCACTAGTTTTTGCCCTCAGCATTAAAACTATCAATTTCCAAACGAGATAGAGAAACATTATAATTTGTTTTCTGCCATGCGAACTACCATTTGCAGTAATTGTTTTTCCCTCCGCATTAAAACTTTCAATTTCCAATCGAGCCGGCAAAATATTAGATAAAGTAAACAAGTGTTTAATGTATATATCATGTTTCAATATCCATTTTCTTGCGGATTCTTTGGGCAAAGTATGAGGTTTTATGTGTTAACCCTTTAACGTCATGAATACTGAGTTTAGTAATGATGGACACGCAACACCTTTTAAAGTGTCTGCTTTTACTATTAGAGATGCAAAGTAAAGTGTTTTGTGATTAATCAATGCTTTGGTAATTTGGAAATGTATTTGTACGTGCGCCCATCACCAAAAGGAATACAGCCAGAAGGGTACAACAAAATTCGATTTTTACGAGCATTTCTAAGCAAATGATTTTCATAAGCCACCACTACTGCCTAATTTTGAGAGATTTGTGAATCTCTGTGCATCAGCCTGACCATTCCCTATAATTTGTACCCCAATATGAAAATAGCCTTGGAGTAAAATAATTATAATCTTAATGCAGGTTTTGTAGCTTAAATTCTATTATGTGTAACATGTACAAAGAATTAGTTTACTCTTGATGCAGCTACGTCAGAGAAACATTCGTTGTAGCAGTACAGGAGCTTATAAAAATGAAAGCATAAAAATACAATACAGGAACGAAGGAATTTTAATGCAGATAACATGAAAAATAAAATCCATTACAAATATAAAACCATCATTTTGAATTTCGTATTCTCAAAAGAGAATAGTACATATGATTTTTTTTAAAAGCTCCATCGAAAAGAAAATTGATTTTTATGAAAAAAATAATGCTTACCATGAACTGTGATAGCTATGGGTTTCCCCATTTTTTCCTCCATTTTTTCCAGCTGTTGCTGATTTTGTTTCCAGCGGTTGCTCATTCTTTGTATACAGAAGCCCATTGTTTTTCGAAACTATGCTTAACTATGGCTACCATGACCTCGCAAGTCTTCGGGTTTTTTTATTGCCACTGTGCTCATTATCCCATTCCTGCAGTGATACTTTGAAAAGAATCCTGGGTTCAAAGTTCATTGTACATATACACAATATATTCCCCTATCATTACGCACTCTTGATTATCAAATTCGTATGTGTTCCATAAGATTTTTATGGATTGGCATCAAACCACATACTATTTATCTTCAAATATTCTCCACATTTTCGCATATTAAAAGCCTCTTACATTTTCATTTCGATCAGTTTGGTATTCAGAAGCAGCGCAATTCAAGTGAAGTCCTCAGAATAATGGCAATGGATAGCGGCAGTCGAAAACATCTGAAAAACGGTTGCAATAATGTCCATGGAGTTCTTCACATGTATTCAGGTAACAGCGATGCAAGTTATGTCCAGAACTCTAACAGAAAGAAGTATTGCAACCACTCTTTGGGGCGACCATTTACAAGTTCACATTCCCTCAACAGGTCTTGCTAAGAAATGGAAATGCCACCGGTCTCTTGCCTAGTCTTCCGGATGGATGTAAGCCCACATGCATATGGAAATGCCACGGGTCTTTTTCTGGTCTTCAGGGTGGAGGTAACCGCATGCATATGGAAGTGCCACCGGTCTCTTGCGCCACGTGTACCTAATATCCTCACATTCATATAATAATATATAAAAAACAACGACAATGTTGCCCTTATTTTAATCACAGTTTGATAACGAAGATAATGCCAACATTTGCCTAGAAAACTGCCAAGGTGCTTGGCTATGATAATGAGAAGAGCTGGCCTAGCTTTATACCGGAATACCCTTCTAACCAGGGGGTTCAGTCTTCCACCGTGAAATGGCACTAGTTATCTCCAAGCAAGAAATGAGGATTCCTATGGGACGAAAGCTTTCTACTTTGCAACAAACAAAGTCATATGAAACCTGGTAAGCTAGGGTTTATAACCACTACCATAAAATTTCATGCTTGCTTATAAGTTTGTTTAAACCTTTGTTATTAAAATCAATTGTTATCTAATGGCCTTTTTTTTTCTTACTATTGGATATCTGCCACGACAACTTATTGTCTGCTCGTTAATATTCGGTGGTTACAGACTCGGCGTACAACCAACTCTGCTCGGCGCATAATTAAACTTCCCTTGGCGAATAACAGAGGTATGCGACCACTGAATTGGGGCTTTAGACCAGTTCAGGTTTACTCGTGCTCTTAGTTCTTCTTTGAGAAACTCGCCCTGGAGGCTAAGTCTAACTGGGGTAGATTAGGTTTAATACATATATACATACGCCTTCCTTTATATCACAGGAAGAACAGGTGCAGAAAACACCTGAGACGTGGCCTCTATCAAACTACATGTCCTGTTAAAGAATTTGAATAATATGTTATAACTGAACTTATCTTTAAAATTAAGCTCAGCTGTCACTTAAGCTATACAGACGAGCGATGTTTGATCTCTTATTCTTGGAAAATCCATTATTCAAAATATTTAACTAAAAAATATTTTTTTTCAATTTAAAATAATTAAATTTATTTTAAATTTAAATTATAAATTTATAATAAAATATAAATAAACTATTCTCACAACAATGAGATTAATTTATAGTTTTATAAACTATTACTTCTCATTTCCTATTTATGTTAGTCTATAAAAAAAACTTGCATATTTGTATAACATTATTAATTTATAATAAAATATAAATAAACTATTCTCACAACAATGATATTAATTTATAGTCTTATAAGCTATTATTTCTCATTTCCTATTTATGCTAGTCTATAAAGAAACTTGCATATTTTTATAACATGAGTCAAGAATATTACTAGAAGTATGTAAGGAAGCTTGAATATGCTTGTTTTATGCTACATTGCAATAACCTATATTGTATTTAAATGGACATTTTTTAATTCATTTTTGTTTTAATTTCTTTCAAATTGTAATTATATTTGTTTTATCATATATTTTTATAGCAAAATTATCCTATTTCTATATATTTTCAATCTCTTCTTAGGAGGCAGGTACTAAGCAACTTTGTTTCTTATTCCACTTGTTTACAGTATCAATTCTATGTGCGAATGTGCCATGGGCGGTTGCAGAAGGCGACGAAGGTGAGAAGGGTATCTATAACAACATATTACCCATTCTAAAATTATACAGTGTCTACTTCCCCCAAGCACCCTTTTAACAGAGACTCTCCAACAAGTTTCACAAAGATTAGCAACGATGGATTAGCATCGCCTGAATAGAGTTACTCCGGCTCCTTTTTTCACAATGCAGGAAGGTCATGGAAGTAGACAGAACTGGGAATTTTGTGCAAGTGAGTCGAACAAAAGGTAATGGTGCATAGAATAAATGCTTTGAGAGTGGATACCCAACCACTAGAAATGGGTTTATCGTCTATAGGTTGCATTGAGGCTACATGGTGGAAGAAGGGAAAAGACTACAGAGGTGGCAACAGAATTTCATAAAAAGGTGGAAGGACTCGCAGCTCTACTCATTCCATTAGAATGTAACCTTACCTTACACCAAAATTCAATGAGATGAACAACAAAAGTAACATTTGCAAGATGTATATCCCCATCCTTTCAAACCATGGATAGTTTAGTCGAGCGGCATTAATAAATCCAAATTAATGCCAACCACAAAAATCACAACACGACTGATATGAAATTAAATGTCGAGTTACTACGTTGGACAGTGCATTAAAATTGCAGTGACCTAGTTCACATGATTTTCCTTGAAAACATCCCATTCATGGACACGTGCCCTTTGCATTTAAAATGGAGAGAAGAGAGAAGATTTTATTAAGAATCCTGAATTTAGACATCCTCCAAAAATATTGGCACATTTCCCTAGCTAACATCACCCTTCCACCAACCGCACAGATAAATATATGAATTAGAAAATATATAATAAAATCTTAGACAAAACCTATAATTTAGGCTTACCAACAAAAATTTATCGAAAACCTGCACACACTCTTCTAAGAACTTATCTTTCAAAGCTATCACATTATCTTTCACATAACCTGCATCGGCTAAAAAATTTAAAGAGCCTGACATCAGCCCGCCACCATGTGGTGGAAAACACATAACGAGGCAGACGTCAGCCTCAAACAACCAATCAAATACCAGAAAAAATGCTATTAATTTTTTTTTTCTAAATAAATTTTCATTTCCTATGTCCAAATTATACTCTTTTGTAAAAATTTGATAATCATCAGCAAACTAATATCCACGACCGAAAACTATATGTTGAGGACATAATAATAGGAGCAAAAGGAAAAAGTTGTTTTGTAATATAATATTAAGAGAAATAAAAGTTTTATTAATATATATTATTCATTCAATTAGAAATAAATAATGTTGATAATAAATAAATAATGTTAAAATGAAAATAGGTGAATGAGGATAACTTAATAAATTTAATTCAAAAGAGATAATAATAATAATAATAATAAAATAAGCTTAATAGGAAAACATTAATTAAAGAAATTAATAAATAATAAATGAGATAATAATAAAAGATGACCGGAAATAAATTGAAAATTAATAATATTTAATAAATTAATTCAAGATTTAAAATAGTAAAAAATGTAATTTGGAATTGACAGGGAGTTTGTTAGCCAGTTTTGCTATACAGTCTGAATGTTGCCATATGCCAAACTTTGAATGCTTTACTCATAGGCAAAGCCACAGCAAGATGAATCAAAGGAAGTCACAGCAGTAATGAAGCAAATGTTAATGTTACAGCCACAGATGAGAACATTGCACAGAATACCCGCATATTGAAAAGAATGATTACACAGTTCACTACAACAGAGGATGTTGTTATACATTCAAATAAATGAAACAGAAGGATGAGAACGATCAAGTGTTACATCTATACAGCGATTCACAACGGCCAGAAAGATAATGATTCTTCATCCGCAACGGCGGAAGGGTAGTGGCTTCAAAGTGCTACAAAGCACATCGGAGATCGGAAGAGATTTATATCGGAAGCCAAATGGCTTTACCAGCCGCAACGGCGGAAAGAAAACACACCAAAGTCAGGCAAAACGCGGGCGGGAAAACCCTCGATCGGCAGTCGGAAGGTATTAACATCGGAAGACAAACGGATTTCCTAGCCGCAACGGTGGAAGAAGAAAAGCATACAGCCACGCAAAGCACGTCGGAGATCGGATCGCTTTGCACGTCGGAGGCTTAACCACTTTGGGAGCCGCAACGACGGAAGCCGGAAGGAAAAATCTCAATTGGAAGTCGGCAAACTTTACACTTTGGAGGCTTAACCACTTTGGGAGCCGCAACGACGGAAGCCGGAAGGATAACTCTCAATCAGAAGTTGGCAGACTTTACACTTCAGAGGCTTAACCACTTTGGGAGCCGAAACGGTGGAATCCGGAAGGATAACTCTGCATCAGCAGTCGGAACGCCTTGGACTTCGGAACAATAAAGCTTTCCGTAGCCGCAACGGAGGAAGCCCATGACTTACGGGACCAATGAAAATGACAAAGCGGGAGCCAGGGATCGGAAGACTTAGCAGTTATCCATCTGCAACGGCGGAGGAACAAAGGATAAACCCTCTCGAAGTAAAACTAA